>JAPMUY010005884.1:0-20000 GCA_026901105.3 Galaxias olidus
CACCTGGGTTTCCACCCGGCTTTGCACAGCCGACATGTGGCGTGGCTCTTAGGCATGTTATTTTGAGACGCTTATTGTCATGTGTTTATTCTCTCTACTGTGTGTGTTTGTTTGTGTTTGCCTGTGTGTTTTTATACGCCAGTCCTCGTCTGTGTGTGTGACTCTGTGTGTGTGTGTGTGTGTGTGTTTGAGAGAGCGAGGGAGAGTCACTTCAGGCTAACCTCAACTTACCTCAGGGTGGAATCTCTCTGGCTCTCTTTCAGATTCCTTTCTCCTGGGCCTTAACCCTGCAGCACTGGAGAAGCGAGGGAGAGAGCGAGGGAGAGGGAGGGATAGAAGGAGGTAGAGAAGGGGGGGGGAATACAGCAGCCATGCTGGTGAGCAGAGGGATGGTGAGAGGCAGTGGGGTACAGAGTGATGGATAGTTGGAGGTGCGCTGCGTTGGGACGGACGGTCTGAGGCAGAGATGACGGGGAATGAGATGGTACAGAGCTCATAGCGTTAGCAGAGCAGTGCTATTGAAAACAAACCCCGATATGCCCTGGCACTCGGCCTCATCTGCTCTCCGGTTATATTGAGCCCTAGAGGTGATGTCATGGAGATAAGGTCCCCGTCACCTCCTCAGTGGAAACCTCACACAGGGGCTAGGGGGCAGGGGCAGGGGCAGGGGCAAGGGGGCGGGGGCAGGGGGCGGGGGCTGGGGGTCTGGGGCAGAGGGGCAGGGGCAGGGGCAAGTGCTGGGGGCTGGGGCAGAGGGGCAGGGCAGGGGCAGGGGCAGGGGCAGGGGCTGGGGCTAAGACTGACACTGAGACTGAGACTGGCTGGGGCAGGGGCAGGGGCAGGGGCTGGGGCTAAGACTGAGACTGAGACTGGCTGGGGCAGGGGCAGGGGCTGGGGCTAAGACTGAGACTGAGACTGGGGCAGGGGCTGGGCTGGTGGAAACCTCACACCTCCACGCAGAGGGCAGGTCTGGGCAGGGCTGCTTCTAGGGGCCGGTGTATCGGTCGTGTCGTGTGTCACTGTCACAGTAGACCCCCCCCACACACACACACACACGCACACACACGCACACACACACACACACACACACACACACACACACACACACACTGCACTTCCTCTTTAAGTGGGCAGATGTCAAATACCCCTGCACGTAGACCCGTGGGAAAAAAGCCAGCCTCTTTTCTGTGTGTTTGAAACACCTCGTCCCCGTAGCACACGGTTAGAGGTGTGTGTGTGTGTGTGTGTGTGTGGCGGAGCCCCCCTCAGGCAGGGTTAGGGATGTGGAATAGGCCCGTCTCCGTTTTCAGCCTGGCTAATGTGGCTCTGCTTCTGCTTTATGTGCAGCTTCTGCCCAGACTTGGGGAGGGAGAGAGAGGGAGGGAGAGGGAGAGGGAGAGGGAGAGGGAGAGTACGGTGTGGCATTGAGACGCTGTGAATTGTGGCACCCTGTAAAATGATAAGGCGGTAATAGGCTCACTGCCGGCTGGCTTAATTACCTCATCCACCAGTGTGTGTGTGTGTGTGTGTGTGTGTGTCCGTAGGTGTGTGTGTGTCCGTCCGTAGATGTACAAATCCACTGATGAGCGTACCTAAGCCCTGTTCTGCTGATGCCGCAGCGTGAGCTGTACTTTAGCATTAGTGGAACTGAACCCCAGATAAAGCAGCCACCGTGCTGTCTCTGTCTCTGTCCCTGTCCCTGTCCCTGTCCCTGCCCCTGCCCCTGCCTCTGTCCCTGTCCCTGTCCCTGTCCCTGTCCCTGTCCCTGTCCCTGCCTCTGCCTCTGTCCCTGCCTCTGCCTCTGTCCCTGTCCCTGTCCCTGTCCCTGTCCCTGTCCCTGTCCCTGTCCCTGTCCCTGTCCCTGTCCCTGTCCCTGTCTCTGCCTCTGTCCCTGTCCCTGTCCCTGTCCCTGTCCCTGTCCCTGTCCCTGTCCCTGTCCCTGTCCCTGTCCCTGCCTCTGCCTCTGCCCCTGCCTCTGCCTCTGTCCCTGTCCCTGTCCCTGTCCCTCTCCCTGTCCCTGTGTCCCTGTGTCCCTGTCTCTGTCCCTGTCCCCCTGTCCCTCTCCCTGTCCCTGTCCCTGTCCCTGTCCCTGTCCCTGTCCCTGTCCCTGTCCCTGTCCCTGTCCCTGTCCCTGTCTCTGTCTCTGCCTCTGTCTCTGTCTCTGTCTCTGCCTCTGCCTCTGTCTCTGTCTCTGTCGGCGTGTAGACGAGCCTCCAGGAGACTGGCTTTCTCCTTTCACCGGCTGCTACGCAGAGAACAGCGGCCATGTTGTCTGTCTGTCAAAGTCACGTCGGCCGACACCGCGTTGTTTTGATGTGGAATGCACGCGGGAGGTGTTTGGTTCTGTGTAGGGGGACACCAAGGGGAGGGTGGGGGAAGACAGGACACAGAGCCTCTCCGCTTTGACCCCCCCCCCCCCCGCAGAGCAGCGAGGCCAGCCGCGTGTTTCCTGCCCGCTCTGATAAGAACCCCTTCAGATGTGGCTTTGGAGCGACGCACTTACGCGGCGTTATCACAGACGTGCCGCGCAGCCACGCACCCAGAGCTCTCCTCCTGCCTCTCTGACTCTCTGACACTCTGCCTCTCTGTCTCTCTGACACTCTGACACTCTGACTCTCTGACACTCTGCCTCTCTGTGTGGGGCTGGAAACCATGGGCAGGTTAAGTGGAGCCTACGCGTGTGTCTGTGAGCATAGCTGGCGTGTGAGAGGATTTAGTTTCGCCACGGGAGTAGCTAGTGTGTGTGTGTGTGTGTGTGTGTTTGAGAGTGACTTGTGTGGCTGCTGTGTGTGCGTAGAGAGAAAAGGAGAGGTAGTTTGGTCAGGGTAAGTCGCTTGTGTGTGTGTGTGTGTGTGTGTGTGTGTGTGTGTGTGTGTGTTTGCTTGCTGTGATTGCAGGGCGGGATTGGAATGAATGCGTGTGTTGGAGTTGGCTGGCCGAAGCGCGATCACGGGTCACTGGGTGCCTGGCGTGCTTGGTCTCCTTGAGCCCCTACACACACACACACACACACACACACACACACACACACACACACACACACACACACACAGAGTACTGCAGCAGTGGGCAGTGCGCCCGTTGAAGGGGGGAGCAGCCGGAGGTGACGGTGAGTTAAGGGAGCGTGTCCTCTATGCCCCCCCCTCTGTGGAGTCCGTCTCCTGGTATTAGATAACCTGTCAGCCGGGGATCACTCAGTCACATGGACGCCGCTGCCGCTTCCTGCTCCCTGAGCCTGGAGGCAGCAGAGGACACGGTCACCGCGGGGGCAAGGCCACCCGGCTCTCACACTGGAGGGCTTTGTCTCCGAGTGTCCCTCCTCCTCTTCCTCACCGCACCGTCCCGGTAAGCCTGTCCCGTCACCAGGCGTCCTCCTATAGCCGTGTCCTTCCTGGGTTTCAGTGAGGGGAGGTGCAGCGAGGGGTTAAACCCCCCCCCCCCCTGTCCAGAGATTGTTTAGGGGGGTAACCAGTGTAAACAGTTTTTATCAGCCGGCCTGCAGGAGGATGTGTCTGTCATCGGCCGTGTGATCAAACCGCTCGCTCGGCTCTCGCTGGCATTTCCTTCTGCTGGATCACCCGCGCTGCTCATAGAGGCATGGAGGTCGTACACGCACGCACACACACACACACACACACACACACTAAATGTGAGGAATGCAGACACATAACATTTTGCCGGCTTGCTCAGAGAGGCATGCATGATAGCATACCACTCAGATACAGTAAAGATCACCACACACCGAAGGCTACATTGACCCAACAGAGAGACTGTCCCGAGGTCCAGACGGTGTTTGTGTGCAGTACGCACAGCTCACCACTCCATAAAGACACCACTGGGGGAGGAAGCCAGGGGGGTTGTTTTGTGCAGGTCACTGTAGTTCACCAAGAGGGAGCCCGCCTCTCCGTGCGATCCCGGGATTCACCGACCACCCACGACACGTCGGTTTCAGTCACATTTCCGTTCCCGTTAGACCGGAACGCGACTGTCTGTGCCTGTGGGAGAGAGACGTTCGGGGTGCATCCCGGCCAGAGCAACTAGCCCTGGCATTCCCCCCTATGGTGATGAGAGCTGAGCTCTCAGCCCAGCCCAGCCCAGCCCAGCCCAGCCCAGCCCAGCCCAGCCCAGCCCAGCCCAGCCCAGCCCAGCTCAGCCCAGCCCAGCCCAGCCCAGCCCAGCCCAGCCCAGCCCAGCCCAGCTCAGCCCAGTGACCATCCATCAGGGCTGTTTGATAGACAGATAGCCCTGGCTGACTGACAGGCCGGTGCTACGGAGGTGAGTGATGAAGGGATGAAGTCAGCAGAAGAGCAGAGGCCTCTCATCAACACTCTGGCGGGGAAAACGCTAGCCTTTTTCTTTCAGTAGGCAGGCGGGTTCAATGCATAGAATCGATTGAGTTCAGGGCATAAAATCTATTGTTACAATGCTTAAAATCTATTGGTTCGATGCATAAAATCGATTGGTTCAATGGTTGAAATTGCCTGCTCAGCCGATAGATGAGCCGTTTGATCCTCTTTGACCAGGTGGCTGTGTCCTGGCTTTTAACAGCCTGTGTCCTGGCTTTTAACAGCCTGTGTCCTGGCTTTTAACAGCCTGTGTCCTGGCTTTTAATAGGCTGTGTCCACATGCTGTGGCCGGCCGTGGCATCCTGAGCCCCAGGGCCTTTTCACCTCCGTCAGGGTCCGTCCGCTTCAAAGCCGGGGCCCTGACCTTCAACCCTTTTTTGAAGTCCCCCAGTGCGTGATGAGACCTGGCAGCTTGGAGCCGCGCTCGTTGTATCCCTCCCCCCCCCCCCCCCCCAGTCACACTGTGGTGCTGAGAAGCCCACCGGCGGCTTTCCACTGTCACCATGTTAATTAACCAGCACTGTGGTGTGGTCACGCCCAGCGGGCACGCGTGACGTCATAAGAGGTGTGTGTGTGTGTGTGTGTGTGTGTGTGTGTGTGTGTGTGTGTGTGTGTGTGTGTGTGTGTGTGTGTGTGTGTGTGTGTGTGTGTGTGTGTGTGTGTGTGTGTGTGTGTGTGTGTGTGTGTGTGTGTGTGTGTGACATAGCGAAAGCAAGACACACAAACTCTGCGTGCTTGCATAAGCCTGGCGGGAGAGATGAACGGAGCGCGCTTTTCATTAGGATCCAAAACACACTTATTGAGAGAGAGAGAGAGAGAGAGAGAGAGAGAGAGAGAGAGAGAGAGAGAGAGAGAGAGAGAGAGAGAGAGAGAGAGAGAGAGAGAGAGAGAGAGAGAGAGAGAGAGAGAGAGAGAGAGAGAGAGAGAGAGAGAGAGAGAGAGAGAGAGAGAGAGAGAGAGAGAGAGAGAGAGAGAGAGAGAGAGAGCGAGAGAGAGAGAGAGAGAGAGAGAGAGAGAGAGACTTCAGTGTTGTGTTACAGTTTACTTAGCTTTTTTCACAGTCTCCCATTTCTCTCTCTCTTTCTCTCTATCTCTCTCTCTCGCTCTCCCCCCTCTCTTCTGCTATCCTATAGTCTGTGAAGGTTTCAAGTTACGCAGTCGAAACCAAACAAAGCCCTAGTTCTTAACTCATTTGGTTTTTGCATGCCACAAACACACACACACACACACACACACCCACACACAAACAGACACACACAGGCGCACACAAACACGCAAACACGCCCCCCCCTCACACACACACACACACACACACACAAACACACACACACACACACACACACAAACAGGCACACACAAACAGGCACACACACACACACACACACACACACACTTCCCTTTATGGCCGGCCTGTCTGAAAGGAGAGGCCTTCAGGGGAGAGGCACACAGCCCTGCTCTTCCACAGTGTGTGAACTCAGCTGGGGGTCAGAGAGACACACGGAGAGAAAAGGCAACAGCGCGCTCGCTGCCTGTGCCATTATGTCATCCAGCCCATCTCTGACCTCAGCTCACTCCGTCGCCGCACACCGGTGCTCCCAGCACCTCCCCTTCCGGATGACTGCAACGCAAGTCTATCCGATGATGTAGTGCCTCTCAAAATCTCTCTTTTATTTTTATATATATATATATTTTTTTTTTTTCAGGGAGGTTAATTGAGCGCTGCTCTGACCATGTATGGTGAGGAAAAGAAGTGTTTGTTGGCTGAAGATAACGAGGGAGATAGAGAGAGAGGGAGGGAGGGTGAGAGAGAGAGAAAGAGAAAGAGAGAGAGAGATTGAAAGTGACAACCTGGTGGTTTCCACTGGTCACTGTGTGCTCCTAAAACAATAAAAGGCTGCTTGGAGGGGAGGTTTGTTTGTAGCTCCTCTGTGAATGCCAACCTCCTTGTCAGAACAGCAGTGGGAGAAAGAGAAAGATATAGATAGAAATTGTGTGTGTGTGTGTGTGTGTGTGTGTGTGTGTGTGTGTGTGCGCCTGCGCCTGCATACGATGATGCAGGTAAAATGATACTGATGTGTTTGGAACAACACGAAATACAGCATATGTTTTATGTATAAATAGTTTTGCGGTCTGGTCCCAAGGCAACCCTTTTGTGTGTGTGTGTGTGTGTGTGTGTGTGTGTGTGTGTGTGTGTGTGTGTGTGTGTGTGTGTGTGTGTGTGTGTGTGTGTTGTGTGTGTGTGTGTGTGTGTGTGTGTGTGTGTGTGTGTGTGTGTGTGTGCTCGTGTCTGTGTGCGTAGAGCCGATAGCTGAGGAGGATTGGCCCTGACCTGTGCGCCGTGTGCAGGGCCGCGTTTCCTGTTGAGGGCCAGACAAACACGCTGCTTCCTAATGCCGCCACAACAGTGAACCCTCATGTCTCTCCCCCTATGTTGCTGCCTCGCTCACCCCTCCAGCTTGAAGACGTGTTCATGTTTTTCCTTTCGATCTTTTTTCTTCCCAGTTGATAGCGGCTTGACAAATCGTCACCTCTGCCGCTCCAGACGCCGTCATGAGTAGATGACTTTAGGCACCCAGACGTGAAGTGCTGGTGAGGTTAAAGACCGGGGGGGGGGAGCGCCTCGTTTTCCCACCTCCCCGCTCCACGGTTTGACCTGAGGGGACCTCCTTTACATCTCTGGGTGGATGGAGCCTTTTCAGGCTGAAGCCAGACACCGGAGTGGTGACCACTGTGTTCGTCTCGGTGTCGACAGTGTGCCGTTGTTAGTGTGTGGACGAGTGTGCCTTAGCCTAAATTAAAAACCTGTCAAGCTCAAACAATGGCTGAATCATGTGTTATTATCTGAAGTCCGTCCAGTGGATTACACTGTTAAGGACTCTGTTTGCTGTTCTCTGGATGTTGTTTACTTTGGTGTCTTATTGTACGGAGACGGGCGAGTCTCATTCCAGGCGTTTCTTTCGTTTGTTGGGATAGAGGGATGTGGCAGCCTGGTGGAGGGTATGGCCGGGTCCTGAGGAGGAGGAGGACAGGCCCCGGGGTCGTCCAGGACGGAGCAGAGCAGAGCTGGGCTCAGGGACCATCTCTCAGGGCACGTGGACCTCCATATGTAACACACCATCCATTAGACTCAGTGGACTGGCCCGTGTGTTCAGGCCTGAGAGAGAACTTCATCTGAAAGGGTCTATGCTCGTTTCAATCAAACCGACTTAGCTTCGTCAGAAATGAGGATTTTGTTTTGTCATAAAGGAGGTTTTTGGCGGACGTACATGCCTTTCCCTTTTTCTCCCCCGTACGCTTAGGCGTGTGTGTGTGTGTGTGTGTGTGTGTGTGTGTGTGTGTGTAGGGGTCTGTGGATGTTTAACTAAGTCGTGTTTGACTGTGATGATAAGGCCCTGGTGGAGAGGCATTGATCTAACAGCAGATGGTCACGCTCCTTCGCCGCGCCCTCGTCCCATGCCTTTGCTGTGGCGAGGGCGCGAAGGCTCTATAGCTCCCAACGCCGAGCGAGGAAAACCAACGTCCCTCCTAACACTGCTGTCTAAGGAGTAACACTGAGCCGCCACAGCCGAGCTCTGAGGCAACACGCCGGCCGGACACACACACACACACGCACCGTCTAAAAGGCAGCCAGCCAGTGTGTGTGTGTCAGAAACCCTATTAGGATCAGTGCAGGGCATGTTACGGAGGGGAATTCAGGTGTGAAACAAGGGATTATCCACTGCCGTGTGTGTGTGTGTGTGTGTGTGTGTGTGTGTGTGTGTGTGTGTGTGTGTGTATGTGTATGTGTGAATGTAGTCTGTTATTACTGTGCGCAGCAGCGCAGATGGAGTTTGCAGACCTGCCATGACCTTAGCAGCTATGAGGAGACTATTTGAACCTGCTGTATTGCTTTATTACTGAGCTCCATCTTGAAAACTGGAATGGTCTTTTTTTCTCTTGTAGCAGCAAGTTCCAGTGAAGAGTGCTTTAAGGCCTGTGTGTTTGCAGAGGTGCTTGTAGAACCAGTTTCGTTAACGAGTTTGTTATGCAACCAAACGCACGTTTTTACGTGGCAATTTTTGTCTGTGTGTTTGTGTATATATATGTGTGTGTTTGTGTTTGTGTTTGTTTGTGTGTGTGTGTGTGTGTGTGTGTGTGTGTGTGTTGACACTGGACACATTAGAACAGGTGGCGGTTGGAGTGGCATGTGGCTGACGGGGTATCGGAGGACTTCCTCTTTTGAGTAACGGTTGAATAATCACAACCCCTCCTCCTCCTCCTCCCCCCACCCCCCTGCTCCTCCTCCTCCTCGACCCCGCCCTGAGTGCACCTGTGTGTCTGGAACAGGTTCTGACTGCAGGGCCGTGCGATCAGACGTTTCACACCAGTTCAGAGTCACAAACAACACGGACGGAAAGAGAGCAGTGCAGAGAGAGCGAGCGAAGGAGACACAGGGTCAAATATACCGGGGCGAGAGAGAGATCAGAGGAGGAAGACAGAGAGAGGAAGACAGAGAGAGGAAGACAGAGAGAGGAAGGCAGAGAGAGGAAGGCAGAGAGAGGAAGACAGGGGCTGCAGACAAGAGAAGGTGAACCGAGAGAAGAAGAGAAGAAACACTCCAGATAGAGGGGGCGGGGTGGTTTGTTTTCCACCTCAGCCGAGTCAGAGAGGGATCTCTCTGTGGAAACGGCCTCCCGCTACCGAGTACTGACACTGCATCACAGGCCCTCTCTCTCTCTCTCTCTCTCTCTCTCTCTCTCTCTCTCTCTCTCTCTGGCTCTCTCTCTCTCTCTCTCTCTCTCTCTCTCTCTCTCTCTCTCTCTCTCTCTCTCTCTCTCTCTCTCTCTCTCTCTCTCTCTCTCTCTCTCTCTCTCTCGTAAGTAATAAAGAGGAATTCAACAAAGGTGCACAACTCAATCAAAGCACTTTGGGTGTCTAGAAAAGTGCTATATCAATTCAAATGCCATCGATTATTATCATTGTTACAATTAACTGTCCACTTAAGGCACTTCAAACTCCCAGCACATCATTCTGTTATGATTTGGATTTCTTGTGAGCTCCTCTTAATGGGCTTGTCTCCAGCAGTGGAGCACTGTGGAAATGAATATCAGCTTTCCCAGGGGGGGTGTCTTAGCTCTTTTATCCTCCCATAGCGTGATCCCCGGTCACCCCCCCCCCCCCCCCCCCCCCCCAACGGTTTGGTCCGATTAGTTACAACCTTTAACACACTCCATTAAGCGTTCACCAACGGCTGAGATGGGCCAGCCATAGGCCAGCTGCCTCTGCGTTAATCTACAGACCTTGCTGTATCCATGGCAGTACTGTACAGTACTTAACGCATACGTCATGTATAAACACACACACACACACACGCACAAACACGTAAACACACAAATACACGCAGTTTTAAGACTGCACTCAGGCATCGTGTACCCTGTTTGCAGTCCAGCTCTGGTGTCAACACATGCAGTAGGCCCATGTTGTGCATGCAGGCCAAGTCTCACATGAGGACACTCTATTGAAGTGGACTCAAAAAGCGATAAGTGTGTCTAAAATGGTGAGGTGGTCGAGGAGCTAAAGCCAGCTGAGAGCTGGGTTATCTGGTGCCTCTCTGACTGGGCATGTCTGCCTAGAAAATGAAAGGCTTTAATGTGTAGTCGGTTTGTCAATGCCCTGGGGTTGGATATTCAAAACAGGCAGGCAGGCAGGTGTGCACTATGCAGGTCGACAGCCAGACAGCTGGGAAAGGCAGACAGGGAGGCCAACAGACATACACAGACAGACAGACAGACAGACAGACAGGCAGGCAGGCAGGCAGGCAGGCAGGCAGGCAGGCAGGCAGGCAGGCACAGACAGACAGACAGACAGACAGACAGACAGACAGACAGACAGACAGACAGACAGACGTACCGAGGCAGACAGACATGCAGGCAGGCAGCAGCGAGGAGCACCATCTGGAGCGGCAGGCCCAGCTGCATCAGGCCGTGTCCTCCTCCCGTCCTCCTCTGGCTCTTCAGCGATGGGACGGCTTCCAGAAGCCAAAGTGACGTGACGGCGCGCCCGGACCGTCACGCCTCGCCCTCTTCACGGCTGACTCCGCTAGTGGCTTCTATTTTTATCTATCCACATCTCAGCACCTCCACTTTGTTTCCTTTTTTTTCCTTCTTTTTGCCTCCTTCGTTTTTCTTTCACTTTCTTTCGACACAGTGTATACACTAAGACCCTGCCTTTAGTTTTTCACACACACACACACACACACACACACACACACACACACACACACACACTCTGACAGGCATCCCCTGCCTCCGTTCTGGTGACTTATTGAGACAGAGGGCTGATTGGATGATGCCAGGCTGTCGCTACCTGGCTCTCCTCGAATCAATCTCTTTGACAGCTTCGTTCGCTCTCCCTTCTTTCTGCACCTCTTTCCCCATCCCCCTCTCCCACCCCTCAACCTGGCCAGTAGACCTAGTGTCCTTGGGAGCATAGCTTTCCTTTCCACTCTCTCTCCTCCCTGTTCCTCTGCTGGATGACGCGTGTAGGACGGCCCTCTCCCCTCGGACAGGTTCAGGGCTCAGACGGGTGGTTGGCCTGCGTCTTCAAACGTGACCCAGTAACCCACTTTAGGAGCGGGGAGAGTAGGATCTCCGCTGTAGACTCCCTCAGCGAGTCGCCGTGTGAAAGCAGAGCCCCGTTGATTAAGAGTCGTAGTCACTCGTCTTAGGCCGCAGCTTCTGAAGAGGGCTCGTGATGAATTCAGTTTGATCTTCAGAGCAGACCGGAGCGGGTTCGTCAAAGATACACACTCTCTCTCTTTTTTTCTAATTATCCAGATTTCTTGTGTCGATGTTGAATCAATATGAGCGAGTAAATTAGCCTGAGCAGTCGGTTTGTCACTGTTGATTTATTGATATCCCTGATGAGCCGTAAAACGGATCAATCCACTGGCTGGCCCTGGATCAGATGTCCAAATGTAATGAGCTGGGGAGCGCCCGCTCCTCCAGCAGAGGGAGAACACTGCCTGGGACGTTTGGTCCTGCGTCCCCACCGCAAACACCTCCCCTTTGTAGTCCCGGCTGGCCCGACGTCTCCGTTAGAAGCCCCCCCGTCAGACGTCACAGCGGGCCGGGGGCTTCCCTCCCTGGGCCTGGGCGGTCAGGAGCAAAGGGCCTTCCTGCACAAAGACAGTGGCTGGTTGTGTACCTCCTTATCCTCACCTCCCTCCCTCCGAGAGCCCCGGCCGCACCGACACGCCCCGTTCCGCTCCCGCTCCTGCTCCGGCAGGAAGGAGATAGGGGGAAACAAAGAGCCCACTTCCCCGTGCGGCCGGCCAGCATTCCAGACAATGGGGCAGGAAATGCCCGGGAACTGTAGGGGAGGCTGCGGGGTGTGAAGGGATAGAGAGATAAAGCCCTCCCTCCAGCCCAGCGGCCCGCCCTGCTCCACTGACCCTACTAGGCTTCTACATGGCCCTGCTCCACTGACCCTACTAGGCTTCTACATGGCCCCTTCCACTGACCCTACTAGGCTTCTACATGGCCCTGCTCCACTGACCCAACTAGGCTTCTACATGGCCCCTTCCACTGCTTCTGCTGGACTCCTACCAGACTCCTACATGGCCCCTACCAGACTCCTACCAGACTCCTACCAGACTCCTACCAGACTCCTATCAGACTCCTATCAGACTCCTACAAGACTTCTACCAGACTCCTATCAGACTCTTATCAAACTCCTACCAGACTCCTACCAGACTCCTACCAGACTCCTACCAGACTCCTATCAGACTCCTATCAAACTCCTACCAGACTACTACCAGGCCCCTACCAGACTTCTACCACACTCATATCAGACTCCTACCAGACTACTCTCAGACTCCTACCAGGCCTCTTCCTGGCCCCTACCAGACTCCTACCAGACTCCTACCAGACTACTCTCAGACTCCTACCAGGCCCCTTCCAGACTCCTATCAGACTCCTACCAGACTCCTACCAGACTCCTACCAGACTCCTACCAGACTCAAACCAGACTCAAACCAGACTCAAACCAGACTACTCCCAGACTCCTACCAGACTCCTACCAGACTCCTACCATACTACTACCAGGCTCCCTCACTCCCCACAGTTTTTTTTTTTACCAGTATCACTCTTTCTCACGTGTCTTTTTCTCTCTAGAAAACATATTCATCCCTGAAAAACTTCTCAATGACTTCGTTGCACAATGATTTAAAACTCCTCTCTTTATTTGCTTTCATTTTGAAGATGTATTTAATGAGGCATGGAGTCAGAGGGACACTGTTAAAATGGTGGTCTGCCAGCCAACGGCTTTGACGTGCATCTGTTTACTTTGCTTCCTATTAATGGGGTTTAATTTATTTTGTCAATGAAGGTCAGTCATCAATCTCTCGCTAGTCGTTTATGTGGGGGCGTCCAGATCCTCAGGGGAGCGCCGCCTCTGTCACCATGGACACGGCTGCTTGGAGCCGGCTATGTTGCCCGGGACAAGGGAGTCTGGCTTGGATATCAGCAGATGCTGCGAGTCGAGCTGTAAATCAGCTTTGGCACTATGAGGACCAGTGGAGGGTAAGGCTGCGCTCCGTGCCAGCGGGGTTACCAATGGGGCCTCACCAGACAACCCTGGTCAGCGGCGTTTACAACGGAAAAATCCCCTCTTTTGATACTCCTCCACCGAGAGTCTTAGATGTGTGTAAAGCACACTGAATTGCCTTAGTGTATGAAGTGCTATGCAAATAAATGAAACTAGATTTGATTCTCGTTGTGAGAAGAACCTTGTAACAATATGCACGAGATGAAGAGGAGAAGGAGGAGGAGGAGGAGGAGGAGGAGGAGGAGGAGGAGGAGAGGCCCTGAAAAGCGAGCAGGCAGGCAGACCCACCGTGATTCATCATCCCCGTCCCATTCAGCCTGTCAGGCAACCCCCCCCCCCCCCAGTCTGACCCTAGGGAAACCCGTCTCTCTGCTAACGTCATGGGCTTCAAAGACTCCCAGGCCCCCTCCTCCCGCCCTCCCCTGCTCTTTTTCTCCACTTTCTCCATTTTCTGTCACTCTTGTCAGGAGGAGTCCAGCTAGGACCCCTCCCCCTCTCCACACACACACACCCGACCCCTAGACCCCCCCCCCCCCCCCCTCCCCAGTCGGCAGGTTCAGCATCGTGCCAAGGCCACGTTCTCCTCAGGGGAACAAAACGCCGGAGCTGTTTGAAACTCTCCAGATGGCCTCTGCGGAAGAGCACGGGAAAACATGGCCGAGATTAAAGATGGCAGTTGATCCCTGGAATGTATAGGAAAATGGGCATTATTACGTGTTATGTGGGAATGGTTCGTCTTGGTTGGAGTCATGTGATTCAGCATGGGAAAAATGAAGCACGCATGGAGTAGTGGAGCTTTGGGTATAACAATAGCATTGCTGTCTGCAACTCTCTGTCTCTCTCTATATATCTCTATATCTCCTTCTTTCTCTAACACGCTCTCTGTCTCTTCATTTCTTTGTCTCTCTCCGACATGTCTTTTTTGTTTTTGTTTTTGTTTTTTTGTTTCTCTGAGTTATTTTTGTGGAACTTTTTATTTTTATTTTTTACGTCCGGGAAACATCCCAAGCCCTGTTCGACGGTTGTCATAACAAAGCAGAGACAGGTAGAGTGGAAAAAGTCAGGCAGACAGACAGGCGTGACCTCTGTTCCATATACTAGCCCAATAGCTCACTTCCTCCAGTGGGTTCTGTAACAGGCTTGGTTCCTTCTCTTTGCATGCATGCAAACTTCACCTGAGTCGTGTCTGCTTAACTCCATAACTATAAAAGAACCATACTTCTTACATTTAAGGGAATTTTGGGGTCTTCATATAATTGCAAAGGGAGAAATCCTTTATGTTACAAATGGTTTAAGCTGTTAGGAGTTAGGGTTCCATTAGGAGTGGAAAGAAGGGCTACAGCTTGTATGGTCCCCTGCGAGGGCAATCTGTAGCATGACTGAGGTCGGGGGTTAATGGAGGGAACTGCTGCTGCTGACTAACCCGTGATCGGAGCCCTTTTATCAGGTCACATCTCCCCTCCGTTGGCCAAGCCCGAAGGTTAACACCAGGAGAGGTAGCGCTGCTGCTCTACATAAGCAGAGCACACACACAGAAACACACACAAATACACACAACCACACTGACACACACACACACACACACACGGAAAGAAACACAGCCACACACACACACAGACACACACACACTTTACACAGTGGGTGACCTTCAGATTCTTCCCCAGTCACAGGTCCCTCAGGGGGGCAGCAGGGGACCTCTGGTCTTTAGCAAGGGTCATGGAAATACCTTTAGGAGAGCTCGCGAGCTAGTGTCACACTCTCCTAGTCACAGCATCCTCCCTACCCCCCCCTCCTCTTCCTCCCTACCCTACACTCTCCCCTCCTCTTCCTCCCTACCCCACACACCCTGCCCTTTGCGCTGGACTTTCCTCTGCATGCCAGCCACCCAGCAGGACAGGACTTACCTGCATGGGTGTGTAGGTATCATGTGATTACCAAGCGACAGGGGCCCAAGGCTAGCAGGGAGCCTGTGGAATCAGAGAGTCTTGAGATCCTGATGGAGCAGGCCGCGTTATCCCTGTGTGGAAGTTGTCAGTGTGATCTCATTCTCCCAGTCCGCCGTCACAGATACTAATGTGAGAGGTAGCAGCTAGGGCTTGGAATGTGAAGCCTGGGGTGTGTGTGTGTGTGTGTGTTGTGTGTTGTGTGGTGTGTGTGTGTGTGTGTGTGTGTGTGGTGGTCTGTGCTGGTTCAACACTGCATGTGATGACTGCTAATTACAGCTTGGACTTTGGCTGAGAGGAGAGGAGCGATACACACACACACACACACTTACACGTTTAGACGAGACAATGATGTGATAAACACTCAGACGTGAGGGTGCTCAAGTGTGTGTGTTTACAGGCGTTCAGTCTTACAAACACACACACACTGACTTTGATATTGTGTATGCATGTGTTTACAGGCATTCTTGCTCTCTCTCACACACACACACACACACTTACACACACACATACACTCTCTTTGATATTGTGAATGTGTGTGCTTACAGGCGCTCTGGCTTACACACACACACACACACACACACACACACAAGTATACAATCTATAAAGTCCTCTCCTTAAATGCCAGCAGGAGGCCCTATATGCATTTTGCAGAAGCTTTCTCCATGTACTGCCCTGAGATCAGCCCTGTCTGTTTCTCCATACTCTGCCCTGAGATCAGCCCTGTCTGTTTCTCCATGTACTGCCCTGAGATCAGCCCTGTCTGTTTCTCCATACTCTGCCCTGAGATCAGCCCTGTCTGTTTCTCCACATACTGCCCTGAGATCAGCCCTGTCTGTTTCTCCACCTACTGCCCTGAGATCAGCCCTGTCTGTTTCTCCACCTACTGCCCTGAGATCAGCCCTGTCTGTTTCTCCACATACTGCCCTGAGATCAGCCCCTGGGCCTGCCTGGCAGCACACAGAGACTAGGATCCCATCGCCTCACACATCTGAAGGCCAGCATCTAAGCCTCTGGCTCTTAATGAATCCACTGATGCTCGACACAGCCCAGCCTGGCTCTACACCGCCAATGTTATGCTAAGCCCATGCTTAGCGGCGTGCCGTAACATTTGCTGTCGGGATTAAATGTTTGAATCCTCCTCCGTGAGAACGCCGGCTCTGTGTTCGGTGCGCGGCGAGGATTCGGCGGTGGGGTTTTTGTCCGGCGGAGCCGTAAGCAAACCCCCGAGAACGCTGCTGTGTCTCTGCCCCTCATCTGGAACACCACCACCACCACCACCACGCGGCACTCACCCCCCCCAGCCTGCCGTGCACACACACACACACACACACACACACATGCCGCACCGCGGCCCGATTCAGAGGGATTTGTCAATGGGCCGGGAAGGCAACGACGGGAATACCGATTTCTACAAAAAGACGAGAGGGGAGGAAGCGAGAGAGAGGAGGAGGAGCAGAGACCAAGGACGAGAGGGGGCAGAGAGGCGTGGTGCGGCCGGCGCTGCGTGTGGCTCTGGCGCCCTCTGTTGGTCCTCTGAAGGTTTTGGCTCCCTTAGAGCAGATCACGGAGACGAACAGCGATAACCTGATCTCTGCACTCTGACATCAGGGTTTCTTTGTCTTCTTATCTTGTTGCTGGAGAGGAATCAGATCCTGCCTCATGGTGTGTGTGTGTGTGTGTGTGTATATGTGTGTGTGTGTGTGTGGTTAAACAGCCAGTGACTGATGGAGCCGTTAGAATGGGGTCTCTGCGTGTGTTCTACAGCTGGAATGTTTCCTGGTGTTCTCTTTGTTAATGTACAACGTGTGTGTGTGTGTGTGTGTGTGGGCGGTGGGTTTAGGTATGCCACGGCAGGGCAGTCAGCAGTGGTGGTGGTGGTGGGCTGGGTGGGGGCAGGATCCAGGCAACTTAACCCGTAATGAGCTCCCTCATCATCTTCAGGCCGAAGACGGGAACACACAACGGGACTTTCTTCTATATCCCATTTTAGATCATATATACATACAATTATACACTTATATATTCTTTATCCATATATCCCCACCCGTCTAGTCAGTGTCAGCGTTGGCTCAGCGGCCGCTTGCCCCACGTGGAGAGCCTGGTAATAACTAGCCGCGATACGGCACACACACCCACACACCCCCAACCTCAAACATCATCGAGCAGGCCTGGCACTGCACGTTCCCATTCGTCTCTTAATCCCGCGCCCTGCAGGCCGGATCCAGACTGTAGATTCCCAGCTGTAGCTCTCCTGCCGTCCACGGCTGTAAACCGGCCCTGTCCCAGATGTCGCCGTGCCGGGTTGTTAAGGGAGTCCCGGTCCTGGCTGCCGGAGCCATGGGGGCCGCCGCCATCGTAAAGAGGGCTGAGGGGTCGTCTGTCTGCTGGCATGGAGACCCTTGATAGGGACTATTAAGATGGAGTGTGAGGAACAGACAGAAGATAAGTTATAGTCACCAGGGTCGAAGGCTGGGATGAGAAGGATGAGGGCCACACGCCGGTGAAAGCCAGTCTATGTGGAACAATGTACTGTGCTGTGAGTAGGTGAGTAGGATGTACTGTGAGTAGGTGAGTAGGATGTGCTGTGAGTAGGTGAGTAGGATGTACTGTGAGTAGGTGAGTAGGATGTACTGTGAGTAGGTGAGTAGGATGTACTGTGCTGTGAGTAGGTGAGTAGGATGTACTGTGAGTAGGTGAGTAGGATGTACTGTGAGCAGGTGAGTAGGTGAGTAGGATGTACTGTGAGTAGGTGAGTAGGATTTGCTGTGAGTAGGTGAGTAGGATTTGCTGTGCTGTGGGTAGGTGTCGGTAGGTGCAGCCACGTGCTGTGTTCTCAGTAGGTGTGTAGGATGGGCTGTGCTGTGGGTAGGTGTCGGTAGGTGCAGCCACGTGCTGTGTTGTCAGTAGGTGTGTAGGATGGGCTGTGTTGTCAGTAGGTGTGTAGGATGGGCTGTGTTCTCAGTAGGTGTGTAGGATGGGCTGTGTCCTCAGTAGGTGTGTAGGATGGGCTGTGTTGTCAGTAGGTGTGTAGGATGGGCTGTGTTCTCAGTAGGTGTGTAGGATGGGCTGTGTTCTCAGTAGGTGTGTAGGATGGGCTGTGTTCTCAGTAGGTGTGTAGGATGGGCTGTGTTCTCAGTTGGTGTGTAGGATGGGCTGTGTTCTCAGTTGGTGTGTAGGATGGGCTGTGTTCTCAGTAGGTGTGTAGGATGGGCTGTGTTCTCAGTAGGTGTGTAGGATGGGCTGTGTTCTCAGTAGGTGTGTAGGATGGGCTGTGTTCTCAGTAGGTGTGTAGGATGGGCTGTGTTCTCAGTAGGTGTGTAGGATGCGCTGTGTTCTCAGTAGGTGTGTAGGATGGGCTGTGTTCTCAGTAGGTGTGTAGGATGGGCTGTGTTCTCAGTAGGTGTGTAGGATGGGCTGTGTTCTCAGTAGGTGTGTAGGATGGGCTGTGTTCTCAGTAGGTGTGTAGGATGGGCTGGGCTGTGTTCTCAGTAGGTGTGTAGGATGGGCTGTGTTCTCAGTAGGTGTGTAGGATGGGCTGGGCTGTGTTCTCAGTAGGTGTGTAGGATGGGCTGTGTTGTGAGTAGGTGTGTAGGATGGGCTGTGTTCTCAGTAGGTGTGTAGGATGGGCTGTGTTCTCAGTAGGTGTGTAGGATGGTGTGTAGGATGGGCTGTGTTCTCAGTAGGTGTGTAGGATGGGCTGGGCTGTGTTCTCAGTAGGTGTGTAGGATGGGCTGTGTTCTCAGTAGGTGTGTAGGATGGGCTGGGCTGTGTTCTCAGTAGGTGTGTAGGATGGGCTGTGTTCTCAGTAGGTGTGTAGGATGTGCTGTGTTCTCAGTAGGTGTGTAGGATGGGCTGTGCTGTGTTCTCAGTAGGTGTGTAGGATGGGCTGTGTTGTGAGTAGGTGTGTAGGATGGGCTGTGCTGTGAGTTGGTGTGTAGGATGGGCTGTGCTGTGAGTTGGTGTGTAGGATGGGCTGTGTTCTCAGTTGGTGTGTAGGATGGGCTGTGTTCTCAGTAGGTGTGTAGGATGGGCTGTGTTCTCAGTAGGTGTGTAGGATGGGCTGTGTTCTCAGTAGGTGTGTAGGATGGGCTGTGTTCTCAGTAGGTGTGTAGGATGGGCTGTGTTCTCAGTAGGTGTGTAGGATGGGCTGTGTTCTCAGTAGGTGTGTAGGATGGGCTGTGTTGTGAGTTGGTGTGTAGGATGGGCTGTGTTGTGAGTTGGTGTGTAGGATGTGTTGTGAGTTGGTGTCTGAGCTCAAAGGCACGGCGCGTCCTCCTGGTGGTGCACTGCAAGGTCAAGAGCTGCCACTCACTGTTAGCTTCACCTGCTGTCTAGGGAAAAGCCTGCTCCACCCTATGCTCACGCACACACACACACACACACACACACACGCACACACGCATACACAGAGTCACTGAGCCTTACCACAGAGTAGCGTAGCGTAGCTTTGTGCCGCCCTCAGATGAAGGGACTGGGAGGGGCTCGGGCATGTGTGATGTGTGTACTGTGTGTGTGTGTGTGTGCTGTGTGTGTGTGTGCTGTGTGTGTGTGTGTGATGTGTGTGTGTGTGTGTGTGTGTGCTGTGTGTGTGCTGTGTGTGTACTGTGTGTGTGTACTGTGTGTGTGTACTGTGTGTGTGATGTGTGTACTGTGTGTGTGTACTGTGTGTGATGTGTGTGTGTGTGTGTGTGTGTGTGTGTGTACTGTGTGTGTGTACTGTCTGTGTGTGTGTACTGTGTGTGTGTGTGTACTGTGTGTGTTGTGTGTGTACTGTGTGTACTGTGTGTACTGTGTGTGTACTGTGTGTACTGTGTGTGTGTACTGTGTGTACTGTGTGTACTGTGTGTGTGTACTGTGTGTGTACTGTGTGTGTACTGTGTGTACTGTGTGTACTGTGTGTGTGTACTGTGTGCTACTCATGTTGTCCTCTATGTGTGGGGCTTTGATCAGAGCTACTGCTAACCTAAATGTGTAACGTGTGTTTTGGGTTTGTTTGACATGTCAAAACGGGATACGGTAGTGTGATGACGTGTGTGTGTGTGTGTGTGTGTGTGTGTGTGTGTGTGTGTGTGTATGTGTGTTTAACAGATGGTAGAGGGGTGAGGAGGCTGTTGGTCATTCT
>JAPMUY010005884.1:30000-41522 GCA_026901105.3 Galaxias olidus
CTCTCTCTTTCTGGTCAAACCGATCTGATACATTTTAGGACGATAATATTTGTTGTATAATCTCGTATGATCTTAACTCTGGTCCTAGCTGAGGATGCCATGGTTCTTAACTCCTCCTGCCTGTGGCGGCCTGCTGACCCTGCGTTTTGACCCCGGCTGGGGGGGCGGGGCTGTTGTTGCGTTCAGTCAACAAAGTTAGGTTCTAGGTGGAATATATATTTACCGTGTGTGCAGTCTAGCAGACAGCGTTCTAATTAAATGTGCACGGACCAGTGCGGCTGACACAGTGGGACTGATGTCAGCAATCGCTCCTGCTGCAGCTGAGAGAGAGGACATGTTCCAAACAACGCTAGACAAATGAGCTTTTAAATGTTCCTTCATGCTCTAATGTACCCCTGAGGTATCCTGTGGATTTTTCAGCTCTTTCTAGTGTGTGCGTGCGTGCGTGCGTGCGTGCGTATGTGTATGTGTCTGCCCCTGTCGCCCCATCCCGCCCTGATGCCTTGTAGTGCCAGTACAACGGGCTTGTGCCTGGCGGCATGATGCACACACACACACACACACACACACACACAAACACTCACACACGCCCAGGCACTAGAACACACACACACGCACGCACACACACTGCAACAGCAAAAGAGGCTGCCAGTGACTCATCGCTCCGCTCTCTCGCTCTGCTTTTCTCCCGGTACAGGGGACATCACTCAGAAGGGCTATGAGAAGAAACGAGGGAAACTTCTGGCTTCCTACGTCCCCCAGATACAAGGTAAGACTCCCGTTATAACTTACACAACGGGCTGCCGGGTGCTAGGAGCCGTGGTCGCTGCTGCTGCTGCTGCTGCTGCACTGGGCAGGAAGGAGATGTATATGCCCTGCTAGCTTAGCCGCCTGTTAGCAGTGTCCTTGCAGGAGCCTTTTAAGAAGGGGACTGGGGACGTTGCACACTGACATGGCACAGGACGTCTTTATTCGTGTGCTGAGAAAGTGACATGCGTACGAAGATGATAATATCAATAGCAGGGGTTAGCAACACTGCTCAATGATGCAGCCGAAAGTAGTGAGAGCAGTACCGGTGTTGGTGGTCCCACTGGTGACGCTGCGGAGCTTTGCGGTGCTTTAGGAAGGCTCTTTGTCCTGCAGGTTCTGTTACAATCCCCATGCCTGTGTCCTTGTCCTGTCTATGAGGTCACCCGTTAACTGCAGTCCTAAGTGCTCTGTTAGGTATTCATGCTGTATGGACCCTGCAGCTGGATCCTCACCGCAGCCCCTCTGTCTGAAATACCGGCCTAATGGATGCCATCTCTCGCTTTCTTGTCCTCTCCCTATCTCCGTCTCTCACGTGTTGTGTGAAACCTTAAAAGTGTGGCGTGGATAAATCACATGATGGTGTGCTATCCCCAGGTTACAGAGTTGACTGCGCTTCACTCTTTCCATGTTAAACCAGTGCTCTGCTTTGTGGCCTTCCTGCACAGCGATAGCCGTCTGTCTGTCTGAGCAGTTTGATGGGGAATTACATGAAGGAGGCATGTGGATGCATTCAAAGTTTAAAAGAGGGTTTAGAGAGATTAAAACATAACACACACCTATTTTTGGGCAGCGTAAAAAAAAATTTGCGCCGAACCGAGTTTCCAAACTCTGTGTGCTCCCTCTTTAGAATGTTGAACA
This sequence comes from Galaxias olidus, assembly GCA_026901105.3. NCBI lineage: Eukaryota > Metazoa > Chordata > Actinopteri > Galaxiiformes > Galaxiidae > Galaxias > Galaxias olidus. The sequence goes on from JAPMUY010005884.1 coordinate 31,669, forward strand.
GAGTGTACGCGTGGACCTGCACTTTCCCTAGCCATCTCGCCAGTGTATTTTTAAACCCCAGTCGACACATAATGGCTGGGGCTCTGTGATAAGTGGGTTTGTGGTGAGTCCTGGAGAGAGCCGCCTGTCTGCTGCCCAGACCTCCTCCCCAGGCCAGGGACAACCAGGGACACTCTCTGCTTTGGCCCGCTCTACCAGCATCCAGCCTCAGTGGAAAGACACTTTAACTCTGGGCCTCTCTCTATCTCTCTATCTCTCTCTCTCTCTCTCTCTCTCTCTCTCTCTCTCTCTCTCTCTCTCTCACTCTCTCTCTCTCTCTCTCTCTCTCTCTCTCTCTCTCTCTCTCTCTCTCTCACAGGCCTGTTATTTGGTTCGGGGCTTTATTTCCAGTCAGTCTCTATCTCACGAGGGGAGCTGGGGGGGGGAGGTTGGTTTCTGGCCGTCACACACGCGTCCGTTCAGCCTCCGTCTCCCGACAGCCGAGCCGAGCCGAGGGTTCGCGGGGGACCGGACGCAGAGCGGGGAACGGGGCCTGTCGCGGCGACCCAGGGTGAGACACGTTGTTACTGACTCGTCTGAAGAGAGACGCGCTGCGTGCGTTTAATGGCCGCGAGGTGGACGAAGTACGGCCTCATCGGTTTCCTACGGTGTTTCACTGCTCTACAGCAGCCAATAGCACGCTGTGTTTGGACAAATCACGTCTCTCATTGGTCTGGTGCGGTTTGTCTGAGAAGTGTGTTTTCCCCGGCAACCAACCCTGGGAGCCTGACTTGTTTTATAGACCTGTTTTCTCTGGGGTTGTAAAAGGCCATTGTGTGGCTAGGCGGTTAAAATGACATAAGAGCCCGACACATATTGATGTGTGTGTGTGTGTGCGTGCGTGCGTGCGTGCGTGCGTGCGTGCGTGCGTGCGTGCGTGCGTGCGTGCGTGCGTGTGTGTGTGTGTGTTGCTCCCTGCACTGGGGGGGCCTGCTTTGCCTAGCCGTCCATGCAGATGAAAAGCGTTATGTGGGGACTGGAGCACAGCGGCGCTGGCTAGGTGCTGCGTGTCTGAAGAGAGAGTTGCTGACAGTGTGGAGCTCATTGATCCCTCCACTAAGCTTCTGTTGAAGCTGGCATTTAAAGAGCCGGGCCCATCTGACCTGGGATGGAACTGGCGAGTGGGAACTGGACTGGGCTGGACTGGACTGGATTGGACTAGACTAGGCGTGTTATCCAGAACAAACTGACGGCCCCCCCCCCCCCCCCTCTATCTTAGGGGTGTGTGTTCTGGCCAGCAGAGTCTAGGGGTCAGGGGGTCAGGCAGGGGTCAGACGGCAAGACGGAGAGAGTGTGACCTCTGAGCGACCTCCAAGGCAAGACAAACAAGCTTAATTATAGTCCAGATTTCTGCATTTTAGTGTGAAGAAACGTTGCTTGCCGAAAGTGGCACCTGTTGCAACTTTTTTTCGTGGGTCATTTTGAGATTTCATGTGATACTCTGGAACATTAATAAGCCTGGTGCTAATGTGCAATCATTTTGCTATTGCAAGACGTTTCAAACGGGCTAGCGTCATCGCTATAAGCCTTAGCGTCCGGCCAGGCAGGAAGCAGCAGATGCATTGACACGGTTCACCCCAATCCTAACCAACGAGCTTGAAATCAGACGTGTCTGTGATTCCCACACAGGACAGGAAGTGATCCCCTAATACGGTAAATAAACCTGTAGGATGCAGGACTGGGCTCGCTCTGAGCACTTCCTGCCCCCGTTCTGTTTGGATCTGACTGCTGCTTCCTTTTTCCCAGGGCTCAGGCCCGACCATGTGGCTATTTACGACCCTCTTTGTTAGGTACAGTAGGATGGATGCACTTAAGATGGAGACAATGTCTCCATCGATATGCAATTGTCTTACTTTACTCCTGCAAACAAAAGCTCAGATAGCAGCTTCTTAAGAAAGCTGTCGAGAATGGTATTATTACTATAATTTATTTTATTTATTGTATAACTACGTCTCTCCTTCAGCAGTGTCAGGTTCTTAGGAAAGCTGGCGAGAATATTATTCATTTATAGTATGACTAAGTCTCTCTTCCAGCGGTGCCCTGTCTAAAAAGCAGGTCATGACAGGATACATACATGAAACAGAAATGCTTAATGACAGTAGTAATGGAGCTGGCTCCCCCTCCTATAGAATAGCTGCGCACAGAGATTAAACTAAGGATTGCATAAGAGCAGAATGGATGAATCACTGGCGACGGCGGCGTCACGCAGAGCCGGGGTGAAGAGTTTAACGGTGCTAATTTTAGAAACGCTAGTCAAGGATGCCGTCTTATCGACTACCTCGTCTTCTGTATTTGAAGTCTGTGAAAGGCAACACAAAGAGACAGGCAAACGGGTGGAATAGGTACTGTGTGTGAGCCATAGGGGTAATGCACAGTAGCTTAGTTAATGCACAGTAGCTTAGTTAATGCACAGTAGCTTAGTTAATGCACAGTATCTTAGTTAATGCACAGTATCTTAGTTAATGTACAGTAGCTTAGTTAATGCACAGTAGCTTAGTTAATGCACTTAGTTAATGCACAGTAGCTTAGTTAATGCACTTAGTTAATGCACAGTAGCTTAGTTAATGCACTTAGTTAATGCACAGTAGCTTAGTTAATGCACAGATGCTTAGTTAATGCACAGTAGCTTAGTTAATGCACAGTAGCTTAGTTAATGCACAGGAGCTTAGTTAATGCACAGATGCTTAGTTAATGCACAGTAGCTTAGTTAATACACAGTAGCTTAGTTAATGCACAGTATCTTAGTTAATGCACAGATGCTTAGTTAATGCACAGTAGCTTAGTTAATGCACAGGAGCTTAGTTAATGCACAGTAGCTTAGTTAATGCACAGTAGCTTAGTTAATACACAGTAGCTTAGTTAATGTGCAGCATCTTAGTTAATACACAGTAGCTTAGTTAATGCACAGTAGCTTAGTTAATGCACAGTATCTTAGTTAATGCACAGTATCTTAGTTAATGTACAGTAGCTTAGTTAATGCACAGTAGCTTAGTCTTTTGGAATATGCTTTGTCTGCTGCTGACCAGTTACCCTCTGTGATCTGATGCCTACTTCTGATAACCACCGTCCGTTCAACCAAATTCAAAGATTAATTTATTAATAATTATAAATCATTGATCCCATGACCTGAAAACATTTTCTTAGGGCTGTTGCGGTGAGCAATAACTTAGCATTTCATATTTATGTAAGCTGCCTGTGTAGACAGGCGTTTGTAATAATGTAATCTTGTAAAGTCTAATAGTGTGTTCTGTTGCATCGTCTCTAGGCGTAGATCCGTCACTGCAAATTGACAACAGAGTCCAGGTGTCCTCCCAAGCTGCTCTGCCAGGCCCCAAACATAACAAGCCCCGGGCCGCCAACACGCGGGATGAGCGCTTCAGATCTGGTAAGGATACAAATGTAAACTTTTCTTATAAAGCGCCTTTCAAAACAAGTTGCTGATCTACACAGTATCTGGTAAGGATACATCTCTATAGACAGTATGCGGAGTACTTCAGAATCATGTCCCACAGTAGTATACGATGTAGCTAATATACGTGTGTGTGTGTGTGTGTGTGTGTATGTGTGCGTGCGTGCGTGCGTGTTTGTGTGTGTGACCTTGTCTTCCAGATATACACACAGAAGCTGTCCAGGCAGCCTTGGCCAAATACAAAGAGAGGAAGATGCCCATGCCCTCCAAGAGACGCTCGGTGCTAGTGCAGTCGTCGGTGGAAGCATGCACACCTCCAGGTGAGACTGCACTTCCTGTTACACACGGTCAATCACCGACAGACGGCATTCTGGGTAAGAGAGTTCTGTGTGGATGAGTGACTGTGAAGTGTACCCACACAGGCACAGGATTTGGCGTGTTCACCGACGCTGCAGTTAACAGCAATGTGCTCAACAGTGACCCTCCATTGTTTTGGGATGGTCCAAGATGGCATTTTCAAGTCTTGGTTTAGCAGGGAATTTGTTTTTAGTGTGGTTTGCTACATGTTTCCATTCTTCATATTGGTCAAAGATAAATGTCCTCACTGCAAGGTTCCCAGGAGAACCTCCCACATCAGTTTCATAGCAGCGCAATCAATTGTTACAATGTATGCTGATTGCTGAGCTTTTGAGTATATTTGTGTGGGCCAAATCATCAGAATCCCCCCTCCCCCTTTTTTCCCAGGCTACCACAAAAGTCTTTGTATTACAGAATTTCTAAATGTTTTATCTTTATACCGTATGCTTTTTGTAAAAGCTTTTTTGGCATTTCAGTGCCAGCCTGGTCTTGTGTTTGCGGCCTGAGTGTTGAGTGGTTCTAATGCAGTTACTGGTTCCTGAACCAGAGCCATGCTAAATGTAGGCCTCCATGGCCCAGATAAAGAGCCCGTCCACAGTAGTGGAGCAGCGTAACTGAATTAAGAGCTGAAAGCTCTCATGTTCTCATGTCTGGAGAAGGAGTCCTATAATCCATAGATGCCCCTCATCGTGTTTCTGTGATGCCTCTCTGTACGCTGCCCTAATTCTATTTAGTTCGAAAGCGATGAGAGACCCAAAGATGGCAGACAGACCCAGGTACCATACACACAAAACAAGCAACGTAACAGTTCGGAATTATGCTAGCTGGTACAGTATCGTTAAATGGCGGCTTATAGTGCGTGCACACATATCTCCATAGACACAGAGATGAAGTACATGCTAAAGAGCACAACACATATCTCCATAGACACAGAGATGAAGTACATGCTAAAGAGCACAACACATATCTCCATAGACACAGAGATGAAGTACATGCAAAAGAGCACAACACATATCTCCATAGACACAGAGATGAAGTACATGCAAAAGAGCACAACACATATCTCCATAGACACAGAGATGAAGTACATGCTAAAGAGCACAACACATATCTCCATAGACACAGAGATGAAGTACATGCTAAAGAGCACAACACTTCTATTCGGCTTCACATCGTGAGCATTTACTTTGCACTGTTCCAACCCACAATCTTTAAGAAAACTTTACACTGTGACCCACCCTGATTTTTTTTTTTTACGTTAAGTGAAAGCTATCAGTTGCTGGCTCTTGGAAGCCCTTTCTCCCAAAGGGAACGCCTCTCCCTCTAATACACCCTTATTGATTGGATGGGTGTAGCCATTTTCTCTTTCTTTGCAACTGCTTGTAGCCAATTATGCTCTCTCAATCACTGTCATGGAGCATTAATTAATGCAAACCAGATTGAATTGTTTACCTATAGAACTTGTGTGAAAGCCTTACACTAATGTTAGACAACTTTGTTTCCTAGCTCAACGGACATTATTTGGCAGCCTGATATGTTCTTAGATAGCAGCTCACTCTCAGCATTCTCTCTCTCTCTCTCTCTCTCTCTCTCCACCTCTCTCTCTCTCTCTCTCTCTCTCTCTCTCTCTCTCTCTCTCTCTCTCTCTCTCTCTTTCTCTCTGCCTCTTTTCTCTTCGCGACTGCCTCTGCGTCTTTGTCAAGGTTACCAGGAGGCACCAAAAGAGAGAAGTTGGGGGAGGGGGGGAGAGAGAATAACAAACAAAAGCATGCATTGTCAATGAGGCCATGAGGTTTTTTTTATTTTATTTTGAGGATTAACGTGACATTTGGGCTTGTTGACATCAAACTTCTCACTCTCCGGGTGCTACCAATGGCAGACCATAAAAACAGTTTACTGTCAAAATAAAAATGAACACAGTACTCTGTGAACACAGGATTGGTTAATGTCTCTCTTAAACATGGTATTGCATTGCAATTGCTTTACTGTGTAAGCCCCAACGTTTTGAATTGTTACTCAAAGTGGTCCCTTAATATACAGACAACATTTTTTCCTCTCTATAAAGCAGAACAAAATATATGAGGGCTCGTTCATTTATAACGCCAATCAAACACATGCTGTTCAACCTAGACAACAACATACAGGCCTACACACGCACCTACACACACACACACACACACACACACACCCCCACGCACACACACACACAGTGTTAGTGTCAGTCTCTCTTATCTCTGTGATGAGTTCTTGATTCTTAGACACGCTTACTGTCTGCTGCGACAGTGTCTTCTGACCCCTGATGTAATTGTGTGATACTTAAGTAGTGGACTGAGCGGTGCAGCGGAGGTGTCGTCCTGTTTTTACATGACATGACACGACTTCAAATGTGCTGCGTAACCTGTTCTTTTATGGCACCCTTCATTTTAAGTGGCTGGAGCCTTGTCCTTTTAAATTCCGGACTTCTTGTCCAACTGTCTCTGCTCAAAATGCAAATGCCTGCTGAGCTGTTATACAACTTTTATTGATCCTGTCCGGCGGGGAACAGAAAGTTCTGGGAGCTTAGCGGATGAGGCGAGAGCTAAATGTTCTGAATCCTGTCTGACTTGGAAGATGTGTTTGGGTTTATTTCTGGGTAAGACCCACCGCAGTCGGCCGCCAGACTCGGCAGAGATCGAGACGCTGAAATCATCAGAGTCTGTGTTCCTGCTCTAAGCCGTAATGACTTTACCATGCACCATAGGGAGATTTCTATACTGTTTCTGTGCCTTCAATATTCGAGGAGATATTTTGTAGCATTTTCTCCTGTTTTCCAGTTACATGGGACCGTGCATAGTTATTGCAGTGCTGCACACATTTTTACTGGACTTCTTATCTAAATTGAATCTGTGTTGTGAGCCGCTGGCCGTTGTCAAGGCTGTTGCATCCCTCGTGTGTTGCTGTCTGTGTGGGGATCCAGTCTGTCGAGCACGTGACCTCTGAACCCTATAGTGTGTGTACAGACGCCCCTGGCTGCCGTCCTCCCCCGTCTCCTAGACAACTGAATCTGAGCTGCTTCCAACTCCTCAGGAGCTGCTCCTATGACACGCTATATCAATATAATGAGCTGGATTATATGACTCACTCGACACCTCTCTCTCTTTCTCCAAGGTCTATGACAGTATAAGTGAGTTCATATCGCTGCATAGTTTGAAGGGAAGCCTTGATCCTGCTGTACTAGTACTACTGCTTCATTTAGAGAGCCAAACAGGACGTTGGCTCCAACCAGAACCCTCGCGCACACAAACCGACCTCCGCCGCCATCCAACTCATCTGTCATCCTTCCTGTCCATCTGTCTCTCCCAAGCTGTCACTTTCCTTATACTCCGTGGTATAAGTGAACCGATGTAGCCCCGCAGTGCATCCCCCTTCTGCATTGGTTTGTCGTGCATGTCCCCCCTCCCCCCCCCTCCTCCTCCTCCTCCTCCCCCTCCTCCTCCCCCTCCTCCTCCTCCTCCTCCCTGTATGACGCTGCCCCCTGTCTCGCCCCCCCCCGTCACACAGACACGTCGTCGGCGTCGGAGGACGAGGGCTCGCTGCGGCGCCAGGGACGTCTGGCCACCTCCACGCCCTTCCAGGGCCACGGGCCCCCCGCCGTGGAGCACTGGTTCAACCGCGTCATCCAGGGCTCCTCCACCTCATCCTCCGCGTCATCCACCTCATCCCACCCGGGAGGGAGGGCCAACTGCACCACCACCAACACCACCACCAACACCACCACCACCTCGTCCTGCTCGGCCGCCCACGTGGCCCTCAACGCCAACGCCGCGGCCACGGCGCTGGCCGACCTCATGGCACACACCAAGCTGGGTCAGTGTCTCGCTCACACACACACACACACACACACACACACACAGCGTCCACATGGTCGTCACAGGCCAAGCTGGGTCAGTGTCTCGCTCACACACACTCACACACACACACACACAGCGTCCACATGGTCGTCACAGGCCAAGCTGGGTCAGTGTCTCGCTCACACACACACACGCACACACACACAGCGTCCACATGGTAGTCACAGGCCAAGCTAGGTCAGTGTCTCGCTCACACACACACACACACACGCTCACACACATACAAGCACAGCGTCCACATAGTCGTCACAGGCCAAGCTAGGTCAGTGTCTCGCTCACACACACACACACACACGCTCACACACACACACACACACACACACACACACACACACACACGCAGCGTCCACATGGTAGTCACAGGCCAGGCTAGGTCAGTGTCTCGCTCACACACACACACACACACACACACACTCAACATCCACATGGTATTCACATGCCAAGCTAGGTCAGTGTCTCACACACACACACACAATATTTACTATTTACACACCAAGCTAGGTCTGTGACTCACACACACACACACACACACACACACACACACATCCACATGGTATTCACATGCCGGCAAAGCTGTCGACATGTCAACATGTGATGATCTCATTGTACATTACTTTTTTGTTACAGTAGCACTGCTCTGCCAACTAATTGGATGAGCTTCATTATGTGTGTAACCATTTAAGCCAATTCTTCAAAATGATACAGACATGCATTCCGTTGGATGGACAAAATATGCGTGTTGTACAGTAAAGATCCATGTCTTATCTTTCTGTTTCGAGCTCCGCTGGAACGTTACTCCAGTGCACAAGTCCTTTCCAAACTGGGTGACAATTTCCCGTGTCCCAAGTCTTTCACGTCCTCCCGTCTCGACGTGAGACGGCCGAAGTGCAGCCAAACGAACAACAGTTTGTTTATCGTCGGAGGCGCTCGGCCCGTCCGTTGACGGGCTGCCGCTGAGCGACAGCGTATCCCTCCGTGCTCAGCAGCAGACAGGCCCTTTGTCATCCCAGCGATAGCATCTGAACCCGTACGCTGTTCCACGCTGTTCCAGGCCCCCTAATCAAAACAAAACAACAAAAAAAGGGAACGAGTGACAGACAGCTCGTTTTTAATTAACCCCCCCCCACCCCTCCCGCTCCCGCCTGGTGTCTCGGTCTCGTCCGCAGAACGACGGGAGAAAAAAAAGGCCTTCTCACGTGGCGCTGCTGTCGAGTTCTCCTTTCATGCGTGGCTGCCGTGTGCGCGGTGGCGCTCCGTTCCAGTGGGTTCCAGTGGGGTTCATTCCCCTCCGGCATGTGCAGCGGTGGGACGTCTACGTTCAGCCGGCTGATCCGGGAGAAGGGATCTGTGGGGTGCAAAGAGACAGAAAGAGGGAAAGCAGAGACACACTGCTGGTCTCAGATCTGCTGCCCTAAGAGCAGACTTCTTTGTGGTCCAGTCGACTCGACACCCTTTCCTGACCGGTTAGGCTTAGAATAGGGTTATGAGAATCAAGACAAGGGAGGGCTTCCGTCTATGAAGTGGTATTGGCCCGTATTGGTCATGTTATCACGGGCTTCTTGGCTAGTTCACCACAGAAAAACTTTCCAGCGGGTGTTGTAAACGTTCCCTCAGTCATCATCCCGTTTGTTTATGTTGGTGCTCGGTCATTTAAAAAAGACAGCATCGGCCTCCTAGTCTCAGCTAACCAAAAGGAGACTGGGGGATTGGGGTCACCGTATCCCGGGCATGTTTGTTGACCAACACGCTAAAGTGTGTTTATGGCCAGGCCCAAAACCAGTAGGCTCAGTGTCTGACCTTTGACCACCCAATTCACCAAACGTCGCCGTCACCACCACTACAGATAATCACTCGGCGCCTCCGGACGTGACGGGGCTGTCGGAGCGCTCGCTGCACGCGGAGCGGCCTCAGGTGGCCTCGGTGAGAGGCGTCCCCCGGGGCTACAGCCAGTCCACCAGCATCATGGAGACCGCAGATGGTGAGTCCCCCCCCCCCCCCCCCCCCCCCCCCCCCGCAAGTCTCCCCTTCTGTGTCTGTCTGTCTCGCTGTGTCTGTCTCTCTCTCTCTCTCTCTCTCTCTCTCTCTCTCTCTCTCTCTCTCTCTCTCTCTCTCTGTCTGTCTGTCTCTCTTTCTCTCTCTCTGTGTCTGTCTCTCGGCGT
>JAPMUY010005885.1:0-15000 GCA_026901105.3 Galaxias olidus
TTGTTATTTATTAAACAATAGGCCAAGCCTTCTGTTTGGGAGTCTTACCTTGTCATGCCAAAGTCTGACACTTTGACCTCTTTGGTACTAGACACCAGGCAGTTCCTAGCAGCCTAAAAACGAATGAATCGTGGGGTCAAGGTTGTCACTTATACGGTTGGATATCGCTCATGCGGAACTATTTTATTAAGTGATGTTACCATCAAACTGAGCTCGAGGGAGACACCTTGTTGAAAACACAACATATTAAACAAAAGAATATATTAACAATTTGAGGGAACACAATATCAATATTTATTTTGTGAGTCAAACATCCATGCTGAACAGATTCTCAAAGGCACCTGGATAATTCAAATCTAAGCCAGCTGTGACTCCAGCACGTACCGCGTTATTCCTTCCTGCTACACCAGAGTGGGCTAGCAGCACTCTAAAACCACTGTCTGTGTTTCTCACCAAATCTCTGTGGATGTAGTTGGAGCTTTCCAAATAAGCCATTCCCTCGCTGACGTCCAGACACATGGTCAGCATGTCGTCCTGGGACAGGCGCCCCCTGTTGGTGCGAAGGTACTCCGACAGGCATCCGTTTTCCATGTATTCGAACACAAGGCAGGCCGGGGAACGCTGCATGCACACCCCGTACAGCTGCACCAGCTTAGAATGGGAAAACTTCCTGGAGCACATTCAAGCAAACGTTGTTTTTTGTAATACAGTCGTAATACAGTTTTTTTTATATAATCAAATTCCTGCCACTCCTGCTCATGAAGCTATAGCACAAACACATCGAACAAAAATTGTATTTATATATTTTTTTCTACAGTATCTCCACTCCTCCCCTCTTCTCTCCTGTGTTAAACTATTTGGACGTGTTATTCCTGTGGTAGGCTTTAGCACAAACAAATCAAACCAGCAACCTTTGAATTTATATATACATATCTCCACTCCTCCCCTCTTCTCTCCTGTGCTAAACTTTATAGAGCTGTTCTCCTTTTGTTTCCTCTCTTCCTTCTCATGCTCTGTACAAATATTCTTTCATTCAGGTGTAATTACGGATCCTACTGTTTTTCTTGGAAAGACAGGCCCCTCAAGAGCTTAGGATCGGCCAGGTGCCCATGCTCGTATGTTAGGATCCTTGTACAGGCGATATACCTGTAGATTATTTATGTCCATCCCTAATCTTATTCATAACCATAACCTTATTGTTGTATGACAAACTTCAGATAACCTATGAAAAGCATAAAATGTTTCACTGCTTATCAATCAACACTTGTGCGAGCATGGGCGCTTGGCCAATCCTAACGTTTGAGGGGCGTGTCTTTCCAAGAAAAGCAGTAGGATCCTTAATAAAGCGATAAAATGGCCGCCGAGTCTCCTCACATCATGACCATGGCCTCCTCCTTGAAGTCCTCTTCAGACATGGCTCCTTCTCGAACCATCTTCACCGCCACCTTGGTGCCTTTCCACCGGCCCTCCAGGACCAGACCAAACTGCCCGCTGCCCAGCTCATCTCCGAGGATGAGTTCCTCTGGGTTCACCTCCCATTCACCTGCTGAAGGGGAGAAAGGCATGGTGAACTACAATTCCCATGATTCCAAAGTAACACGGATTAGCTTAAGGTGATCAATCACATGTGATTGATCTGCTGTAGTGGAAAAAGTGAAAGGAATGTGGCAGGGTGAACTCCCATGATTCCAAAGTTGATTCTAGTTGTCTACCTGTTTTGTAAGGTACTGTTTTTTTTCTAATGCAGTAAACAGCAGGGATAAACAATGCTGGTTACTTACCTGGTTAAACAACGGTTAAAAAAACACAAAGAAAACACAAGAACAATGCTGGTGCAATTTCCCATTTCACAAAACACAAATGTAGTACTGATCAATCATTAGAGTCATTGGAGGATAGCTGTTTCACAACACAACATAACATTCCTATCTTTTCTGTGTGATTGCCATATAGGCTGTTTTGGCCAAGGCTAGCTCTGCTTAGGCCTGCAGTTTAAACCAGGCTATTGGCAGCAGGCACAGTGGTTGTGGGTGGAAATACTATTCTTGGAAAGACAAAGGTAGAAAGTGGTTAAGGCAGCAAAACCGGTACGTTGCAGTCACAGTTATATACCTGCAAAAGTTACACATTTCATAATAGGAAAATATAGGCCAATTACACAGCCTTCGTAATCTGTTTTCCACTGACACACAGCTAGGCACTGGTCATTTTATCTTACAAGCCTTTAAGTGAAGATTTGACCTTAAAACATTTGACCTTTCATTGGATAGAAACCCAAACTGTGGCCTTGTATTTGCGGCCAGCTAGTTTGACTTGATCCAACTTAAACATTGATTAAAAATATTATAGTATATATTGTTTTTCAAATATAGTGAGCCACATTTGGGCATAACATTTATACATATATTGTAGACGCTTAGGGATAAATTGTATGCATCTATTGTAAGACACTTAAGGATAACGTTTATGCATCTATTGTAAGACATGTGTGTGTGGTTTTGGTTCGGCCATAAGCACCAATAGGACCACCTACTTTGGGAGAGTTCTTCTGGTTTGGGTGAGCTAACTTTGCCCAGGGACACCGGATGCCTCAAACGGGTGATCAGACCTGCCAACACATGTACGTACGTACACACACACACACACACACACACACACACACACACACACACACACACAGGTAAGCACGCAAACACACACGCACAAACACACACACACACACACACACACACACACACACACACACACACACTCGCACACACACACACACACACACACACACACACACACACACAGGTAAACACGCAACACACAGGCACAAACACACACACACACACACACACACACACACACACGTGCGCACAGTAAAAATGTAAATTACTCTTCCTCCAGAACCTTCAAATGATGATGATAAATTCTGTCATCAAGTGTCCCCCGAGGGTTCTCGTTGCAGTGATGAGCAGGTGTGTGTATGTGGCAGATGGAAGGTGTGTCTGTGCTTATATGTGTGCCTGTGTGTGAGTGTGTGTGTGTGTGTGTGTGTGTGTGTGTTTGTGTGCGTGTGCATGCGTGTGTGTGTGTGTGTGTGTGTGTGTGTGTGTGTGTGTGTGTGTTTGTGTGCGTGTGCATGCGTGTGTGTGTGTGTGTGTGTGTGTGTGTGTGTGTGTGTGTGTGTAAGGTACTAGTCCAGCATTGCTACGTGATTTACAGTCGGGATGATTCAGGGGATTCTGTGTTCCTGTGTGTGTGCCTGCCTGTGCGTGCGTTTGTGTGTGTGTGTGTGTGTGAGTGAGAGAGGGTGTGCGTGCCTGTGTGTATGTGTTTGTGTGTGGGCGTAACATCTTTCTGTCTCCCTCCCCTGTGTGTATGCTTTTGTGAGGGTTGAATAAATGTAGCATGTTTAATTACCCGCGGCGTTGTGTTGGTGGTAAAGGATGAGCTCTGGAATGGTGTTGAACAGGTACTTCTCTGCCAGGTAAAACTTTGACGTGTCCGTCTCCGTCTCCGTCTCCGTCTCTCTGATCTGGTAATGCTTGACGCGAGGATTCTTCTCCCCGTTTGACCTGAAGGGACATTGACCACACAATATAATTGTTTTATATTTGTATTGCCAATCTAAAACTTGGCATTAAATGTGCACAGGACCTCTCTTGTACACATACTGTATTTTGCCTCTGAAACAGCCTTGCTAATTCATTGCAGACCACAATGCTCATAGATCATTGCGTTATCAAACTTAAAACCAGCAAACGCTCACCCCTTTGCTGAAAAGTTTAAAAAAGATTCAGGACGGACCCCCGTTGACGCAATAGAGAGTCATTTTCTTAACTTGTTTGACATTCTGCTGTTTGATTGCGAAATGCTAAGTGATGATACAATGTTAAAAATACAACATTGGTATCTGATGAAAAACATGTTGAGGCAACCAGCACAGTATATTACTGCTGAGTAATCTCGAGGTAACCAGTACAGTATATTACTGCTGAGTCATGTTGTGGTAACCAGTACAGTATATTATTGCAGAGTAATGTTGGGGTAACCAGTACAGTATATTATTGCTGAGTCATGTTGTGGTAATCAGTACAGTGTATTACTGTTGAGTCATGTTGTGGTAACCAGTACAGTATATTATTGCTGAGTCATGTTGTGGTAACCAGTACAGTATATTATTGCAGAGTAATGTTGGCGTAACCAGCACAGTACATTATTGCAGAGTAATGTTGAGGTAACCAGCACAGTATATTATTACTGAGTCATGTTGAGGAAGCCAGTACTCACCCTGGTGCTTTGGTGAAGACTGACACAGTGTAAACTCCAGTTTGTCTTGAGTCACGCACCATGAACGCTCCTTCTTTGCCCTGTGAACAGAAACACGTGGACATCAACATCACTCCTTTAAGATTACAACATGTAGACATCAACATCACTCCTTTAAGATTACAACATGTAGACATCAACATCACTCCTTTAAGATTACAACATGTAGACATCAACATCACTCTTTAAGATGTAAACATGTAGACATGAACATGACTCCTTTAAGATGTAAACATGTAGACATGAACATCACTCCTTTAAGATGTAAACATGTAGACATGAACATGACTCCTTTAAGATGTAAACATGTAGACATGAACATCACTCCTTTAAGATGTAAACATGTAGACATGAACATGACTCCTTTAAGATGTAAACATGTAGACATGAACATCACTCCTTTAAGATGTAAACATGTAGACATGAACATCACTCCTTTAAGATGTAAACATGTAGACATGAACATCACTCCTTTAAGAGGTGAACATTTAGCTTGTGGAATAGTTCTTTTTTAATTTAAATAAAAAACAAGCTTTGTTTTCTTGTGTAAAGATTATAAAAGCAAAAACATATTGAAACTGACAGTGTCGGTGTTCGTGGGATATTTAGCCCCGTTCAGAAACCAAGCTGACACCTTGACGACAGGAAATTGTCAAACGGAGTCTGCATTGCGGTTTTTAACATTTGTGAAACTCATTTCTCATTTTCACATGCTCCATCTTTTGCACAGGAGTTTGTGAGTGTGTGTGTGTGTCTGTGTGTGTGTGTGTGTGTGTGTGTGTGTGTGTGTGTGTGTGTGTGTGTGTGTGTGTGTGTGTGTGTGTTTGTGTGTGTGCGTGTGTGTGTGTGAGAGAGAGAGAGAGAGAAAACCAGCCTATAAACTTGCAAAGTGCAGCTTTGGAATCCATGCAGGAGAGACCTATATATTGGCAACATGCAGTCAATGGCTGCTTTGTTTTAACCTTCACTACATATGCAGTTCACGCAATAGTGCCATATGATAAAATCATCGGGGGGAAAAACATAATTGATCAACAGTATTATTTATGTGCTGCCTCGCAAGAGTTTAACTTGAAAGCAAAGATAAGATAACACAGTCCATCCTGCCAAATGTAAAACTTTGAGATATATAAAAAAAAAATTTATTATACCTATATCAAATAATAATACATTTGATTTGTAATGCACTTTACATTGTAATTATGTTGTTTTACCTCTTTGAGCAGCAGCTCCTCAGCTTTCGGTCGGGCAATATCTTTGTTGTACCACCTAAAAAATCAACATCATTATAGAACAATACAGAATTATCCACCATCACATTGAAAGATAAAATTAAGTCAGTTTAAATTCCAATAAGCTGAATTCAAATTGGAGAGGAAAGAAAGACACACTCAAATCGGTTGAAGTTCGAGCCGGTTTTCTCAGCCACATACGTGCTGGGTACGAAGCCCGTGTTGCTGAGGACACAGAGGGGGGAACAAAAGGAGAAAAACACATGTTAGAAATATAACAAAACACTAGCGTCATCCATTTTCCCTGACCGATGACTTCATGTTTTTCAGGGGCATACCAGAATCAAACTTTTCAACCAAATAAATGATATTTCTATATAGGTCCGTAATTTAGTTACAGTTATGGATCTAGCCTTGGTTTAGATTGTGTATTGCACTGTAACATAGCTTGAATTATGGACGCAACTTTGTCTTATATCAATAGGTTTGAACTGGAAAGCCATAAGGTTACTGTAAATCAGAGGTCACTTTGACAACACAACAAAACTTTTAAATTCAAAGTGAATCATAAATGCTGCGTGAAAGACATTTAATCTAAGCTTATCACACAAAATATCTCTTGATTTGAAAATAATGCATTAAGCAAAGGTCTCATGATTTGGAGTCCAATTTAAAAATATATTTCAAAATATACCAAAACTATTTCAAATTTTGTGTTCCCCAACATTAATTCACAGTAAATGTCACTTTTCAATAACTGGTGGATATCTCATCAGACATTCTTCAAAAGGACATACAGTGTGTGCAAACATATGTGCTGTAATCTGTGTGCGTATATGTGTGTATGTTTTTACGAGGCTCTGTACAGACTGTGGCAACAAATCTCCTGAAAAGGACAATAGAGAATATCAAATCTAATCTAATCTACAGAAATACATATGTTTTACAATAAATTAAGCATCATAGTGGTTAGGCTGCAAATCTTTGGGTGAACAGATATATTAATTATATTAATATAATATATGCTGTAATATGTATTATATTAATATTACAGCAATTATATATTTATCAAAGATAGTCATGTTATGAAATACAGATATTTTAGTATTGTTAACATTGCATACTATAAAAGGTTTATCACTATGAGGGATTATATAAATAAGAATTTTATAGCCTACCTATTACCAAATTTATTTATTAAGGATTATGCAAATAAGCATTTTATAACCTACCTTTTACCAAATGTATTTATTAAGCATTATGCAAATAAGCATTTTATAATTTACCTATTACAGAAAATATTAATAAGGGATTATATGAGTAAGCATTATATAACCTGCCTTTCACCGAATATATTTATTAAGGATTATATATATAAGCATTATTTATCCTACCTATTACCAAATATATTTATAAAGGATTATGCAAATAAGCATGATATAACCTACCAATTATCATATACATTAACTTAACGTCATAAGTAAAGGTTATGTAATATAATGTCATTATATTAGCTAGCTGGTTCCAATAATAAAGGATTTTTCAAACCAATACAGTTCATTGACATCCTTTAGAGGCTGTCTTTGTCTACCATTTGAAACGTCCGTATCATATAAATCACACGGTAGGTACCCTCTGTCATCCTGTATGGTCCACCAGTCTGGATGAGAGTTGTCTGTGAGCAGGTACTCCTGGTCTTTCTCCAGTGGAAGGTCCGTGTCACCCAGAGGTGTGTAGTGTTGTAGGGCTACCACCACCCTCTGTGCCAGGTCGGACAGAGGTCGCTGGCACGGGGGAAAGAAAGAGACGACTGTTTGCCATGTGCTTGAAGAGTGACGTTCATTATTCAGAGAGAACAGGGACAGGTTGTACAGTAGTCTTTGACAGAAAGGGACAGACAGCGGTAACGTATTTGAGAATAGCGACAGGTTGTACAGAAGTCTTTGACAGAAAGGGACAGACAGCGGTAACGTATATGAGAATAGCAACAGGTTGTACAGTAGTCTTTGACAGAAAGGGACAGACAGCGGTAACGTATATGAGAATAGCGACAGGTTGTACAGTAGTCTTTGACGGAAAGGGACAGACAGCGGTAACGTATATGAGAATAGCAACAGGTTGTACAGTAGTCTTTGACAGAAAGGGACAGACAACGGTAACGTATTTGAGAATAACGACAGTTTGAAGAGCAGTTTCTGACAGAGAAAGGTATAGACAGCAGTAACGTACGTATATGAGAACAAGTAGGTTGTACAGTGGTTTCTGCCAGCCAAAGGCACAGACACTGGTAACGTATATGAGAATATGGACAGGTTGAACAGTGGTTTCTGACAGAAAGGCACAGACAGGGGTAACGTGTAAGCAGGAAAAGGAAAAGGTAGAGGATTTTTTTTTGCATCAGGTTCAAAGGTTCAATGTATGACAAAACATACAATACTTAAGAAAAATCTATGAAAGACTGATACCTGTGGCTCCGGCGTTTGAGGGAGAGGCTTTTTGGTTGCTGTGTAAACACAAACATGTTTAGGTGTGTGAAAAATAAACATAGGTAACCCAGATCATGCTAATAACAAACATCAAAACACACGCAAATAGTGAAGTAATCTATCTATTGGGAAATCATATCTGGTTCAAACACAAAAAAGCTAAAATATTTTATTGGGAGTTAAATTCCAATCTGTTATTTTTTACCCTCATATTTCCGGAAGATCCTGTGTGTTTTTCATAAGTAAACAAACCGTATCCTGTTGGGTCATACTGGTGGCATCCTGCTGCTAGTTTCTCTGTCTGGAAGCAGCATCTCCACCGTCCATCCATCCAGAAGTTTGGGTGGTACTTGACAACTAACTCATTATGCTTTGTCTCTACACACAACAAGGTGAGAGAGAAGGGGACAAATACGTTCACAAAAATATGATTGGAGATCAAAATCATACCTTAAATGATTTTTTAATTCGTATGACCAAATTACACCAACAGATTTTTTTTTACTTCATCATTGAATTTGAATTGCAACGCAAAATAAATCATTGAACACTAATGAAGAATAACGCATGCACTGTATCCATGGTGACTGTTTATCCTCATAGAAAGTGTGAGGCTACAAATTGACCTCACCTTCTTTAAGTGCTCGCACCCATCTCTGGCGGCAATCGTTGTCCGGGGCAAATATGTAAAGGTAGTAGCTGTCATGAAAAACCTGTGAGGACGTTGTATTAAACCTACGGTAACATTACGATTGCACACGGTGTAAAGTGAAACTACACTTTAAACTTTGTACCAAGTCTCACATGATTTATTTATATAAAGTGTATGCATTTAGGAGTGTTTGTAGTGTACAATTCTACACTGTGATTGAATTGCTTTGATAGATAAACTCCAGGCAGCAGAAGCTATGTTGTAAGTGCACTCGTGTTGCTATTTTGAGTCTTCCCCTTTTTCATGCTGGTATTGTGTAATAGCTATCACTTTACTTTCCAAACTGGGGCTGTGCACTCAGAATGAATGTTCATATTGAACTATATCAGAATATGACATTACTCTGATATATCACAAAATATCTATTAATTTGTATTCTTTTTTACATATCTACATTATATGGACAACATTGCTAATAAAGGCCTTTTGAAATTGATGGATGGTCTTCTTAGTTTCACACTTTGAATCTGTATACATTTCTATACAGTTCAGTCCATAACATTTTGTTGAAATAAGAAGGTTTTCTATTACTCACTTGAAAAGGGTACTTATTGCTACATGGAATAGGTACATCGCTGACCACAATCTCAACACATTTGATCCTGGACAGCTCGATGCAGCTTTTCAGGTTCGGCTTTTTCTGCACAGAAAAATCTTCTTCCTTAGGTTACATGTTCACACTATGACACAAGCGTACAACCCAAATATAGCTTCTTAAATAAGAACATTTCAAAGACTGGATTATTGATGGGTAAAACATGCCAGTTTGAAACCTGCTTATAGGTCACCTATACCAATTAATATAACTGTGGTTCAAGTTGGATTAAAGTGCCCCCTAAATTACCTTTAATGATATTTTTGTAAACGATAAACAATTATAGTTCAATAAAATCCAAACATAAACACATCCTACAAAGAACCATAGGTGTGTACCAGTCAGTATGACAAACAATCCTAACAGATTATCATATGTAAACGGTATAGCACAAATGCATCACTTACCCCAGGCCTTTGCTCAGAGTAAGTCAAGTGTTGCGTGTTCAACACGAAATACCTCTCCTTGAAATTGGAAGGTGATGTTCTCCTCTTCTGCTGGGATTTCTTGATCATAGTTCCCCTAAGTATTACCCTGGTGTACATTGTGGACGGGTGTGCTCTGTTAAATAAACATTGAGGTTGATAGAGGAACAACTGAACTGTTGAGAGTGAAGGAGGGTAAGACTCATATATGGTGGGTCGTGTGTGAGTTTCCGGAGTGCAGATGAAACATTAGGTGCACCACATCCACATCCTCTATGGATAGGGGGATTAACACTCAGTCACACAATTGCCATACAAATATATACACACACAAATGTACACATACTCGAACACCCGCACTCTCACAGACAATGATAAACAAACATTTGATAGTGCACACACGATTTCAGTAGTGTGAACAATTAACCATGGCACAATTTACTAGTGATGTGTTTTGTAGCTGCAAAACTGTCCGATACGGATCAATCTTAAGATTTAATTATATCAGCTAATCGGTTCCAAGACAAAATTTCAGATGCACCTGTTACTTTGTAACATGATAAATAAAAAAATAAAAAGTTCTTTCTTTCTTTTTTTTTTGTTGAACGAATGCCAAACCATCAGATTTGACACTACGTTGGTTTCCTTGAACCAATCAGCGATAGCTTTGTTTCTTAGGCTGGACCAATCCAAGCACTCGACTATTTATGCTAAACAAAATGTAGCCAATCTACTTAGCACAGAGAAGCGTTAAGAGTTGGAAGTGGGGGCATCCGGCTCTAAGCAAGCTAGCTAGCTAGCAAACTATAGGAGAGCTAGCTAGCTAAATGAGTGACAAAAAACAGTTGATGTCACTAATGTGATCTACTCAAAATAACACATTTGATCATTTGAAGACTTAATTGTTAGGTAAGTAACGTTCGTAGCAGTTGTGCGATTCAATTTTGTATTAGTGCCAATTATATTTATAGCTTAGCTATTGCTAGCGGCAATTGCTAACCTGGCTGTGCTCGCTATCTAGCAGACATGCTTTCTTTCTTGATAAACCGGGGCATACGTCGAAATATAGACCCTCTACATGCGTTAGAGGTTATGGCATGAGGTGAAAATAAAGTCTACTTAAGTGACAAGGCGTTAGCTACAGTTTATTCTAGTAACGTAAGAAGACTAGTCAATGTCTTTAACCGTGGTAATACCTTATGCACTCTGCACTGTATTTTCCGTTAATTTAATTATATTGCAAACATGAAAATATCGTTTAAACGTTTAATATAAAGATTAATATGTAGAAATGTATTTTACCTGACTATGCCACACGTTTTTCTGCGAATTACTCATTTAGTTTTAGTTAAATAGAAACGATAGTATTAAAGTGTTTAAAGCAATTATAACAATTAGCCTACTTTGTTTGACTTACTCTAAGCCACGTAAAAAGTTGTAGTCCCGCATTGATCACCGACCTCTTTCTGTTACCTAGGCTTCCATCATGGGTGAGCCCCAGCAGGTGAGCGCTCTGCCGCCCCCTCCCATGCAGTACATCAAGGAGTACACGGACGAGAACATCCGCAAGGGCCTTGCTCCAAAGCCTCCGCCGCCCATCCGTGACAGCTACATGATGTTCGGCAACCAGTTCCAGTGCGATGACCTCATCATCAGGCCTCTGGAGAACCAGGGCATCGAAAGGCTTCACCCAATGCAGTTTGACCACAAGCGGGAGCTGAAAAAACTCAACATGTCAATTCTAGTCAACTTCTTGGATCTGCTGGACATCTTGATCAAGAGCCCCGGCAGCATCAAACGCGAGGAGAAATTGGAGGACATCAAGCTGCTTTTCGTCCACATGCACCATCTCATCAACGAGTACCGTCCCCACCAGGCGAGGGAGACTCTGCGGGTGATGATGGAGGTGCAGAAGAGGCAGAGGCTGGAGACGGCAGAGAGGTTCCAGAAGCATCTGGAGAGGGTCATGGAGATGATCCAGAGCTGCCTGGCCTCTCTGCCGGATGACCTGGCCCAGAATGAGGCCTCGAATGGTGCAGGGGACGGTGGGCTGAGTGGGTCCAGCAGAGGTGGACTATCGGGGGCTACTAGTGCTAGTAGTGGACTAGGGGCTGGAGCTGCAGGGGGGTTGCTGGGCCCTAGACTGAAGACCGAGCCCATGGATGTGGAGGAGGCCGGGGCAAGTTGTATGGCAGCTACAGGGCAGCAGGATAAGTACGTCCCCGCTGCCAAGAAAGACAAAGTGTGGGACAAAGACGCCGCCATGTGCAGGATCATCGACGAGATTGCATGATCTTTTCTTAAATGTATAATTTTTTTGTGTACAGATGTGGTGTGAATCCTTTTGTAAGTTGTAGTTACAGTCTGTTAACTGGTTACTTAGTTGTCTTATTTTTGCAAACATTTGCAATCGTACCTTCTACAAAGTTATAAGCAAAAAATACATTACTGGTATTGATTCTCTGAACTCTTTCACATTTGTTTATGAATTTAATAAAACAGCTCTTGTGAATTTAACACTGGACACGGTAGACTATTCACTTTAAGAATGTAACATATTGTAGTATTTTGTTTTGTACATAATGAATGTTTTCTGATTAATGAAGATTGGCCCAAATCCGTCGGTTTTTTCTACATAGGTAAGGGCTTGTTTTCATGCTGCTCTTGGCTACAATACTATTTAAATCATGCAAGGACTCGTCACAGCTCTTTCAACTCCAACTAATGTTATTCTTTGGACACATAGTGGTAACCTCCCCCACCCCACCCTTCTATTTTGCATTCTCACTTTGGACTGTCAAACAATTTAATCCAAAGGTGTTGCATGAAATGATCTGTGTAATGATCAGTGACATTTAGCTGCACCGATAGGTAGATAGACAGACAGACAGACAGACAGACAGGATAGGCACAGTGAAACAGAACCCTTACACAAACTGAGCTGAGCCCTACTCTGCAGGCAGGGTTGTACCAGTGCACTTTAGTCAGACCACAGACTGTCGCTGAACGCTTTACCGCATACATACCCCCCCTCCCCCCTAATGGGTTCTGATTCCGCCAGTGGAGCAGTTTTACTCTCTGGCTCGAGGGGGCTTTAAATTATAATGCTGGTTATTGAGCCGCACTCACACAAGCAAGCAGTGTTTTGGATCGGATGCTTCATTCCATGCTGCTGCTCATAGT
Source organism: Galaxias olidus (assembly GCA_026901105.3). Classification (NCBI taxonomy): domain Eukaryota; kingdom Metazoa; phylum Chordata; class Actinopteri; order Galaxiiformes; family Galaxiidae; genus Galaxias; species Galaxias olidus. Next base: position 12,951 of record JAPMUY010005885.1, read on the forward strand.
GGTGTGTTAGAATGGTCTCTGTTCAGCCTTTGGTTGTTCTGATTGGTTCTGTCGTGTAGATTTGGCACACAAGCTGTTTACTTCAGGATATGTTGATTTGAAGATATGCATTGTTAATGAACAAAATTAATGTATAATGGGCTGTAGATGATACACAACAGTACTTACATTTTGTAATTTTGTACAGATACTCAGGCGAATCAGTGATACACAATGAATGAGGGCCCTTTTGACGTTTGCGTGAACAATCTTTCCTTCAGTGGGTTTCGAGTGTCTCTTCCATGAATCCTATAATATCGAGTATTGCTCTTGGTTCCTATTGACCCAGAATCACGGCGAAAGCCAAAATTCATGGATTAGAAGTGTGATAGGTGTCATGCACTAACTAGTATGATGAGCTATTACACTAATTGTTGCATTTGATAGACTCTTTGTTCAACAATGTGTCCATGTGTAGGGCATGTCAAAAGTGCATAGGTCATGCATTTGATATTAAGTAGGATATTTATTCAATATGTTTTAAAATGTAGAGGGTTCGCATCTATCTTCAATGTTTGTGGTATTCTTGGCTGCTTTAGCCTGCAAAAAAAAATGCCAACCCAATACATGGAGGAAAAGGGGTCATCCTAGCTATTTGAAGACTTTAAAATATGAGCAAATTGCCTTGCCTTTGTTCCCTGATCTAGATGTTATGGAAAACGGTAACGGTAGACATTATTTAAAAAAATCGTAAGTGTGTGTAATTTCATGAAAGAATAAAACGTGTCTGTAAACTTGGCTTTGCCAGTCCATCATAATGTATTTCCAGAAAATGTGTGCATACAGGAAACAATTATTTATAACATTGTTTCATCGTAGACGTGTGTTAACTCCCTTGTTCGGATGTTAACATACGAGCGTATATGCCGCCCTGGTCTCGCTCGTTTACACAAATCGAGCTGGGTCTTCATAAGTTTGTGATTAGCAATCTGATAACTGCAGGGCACCGCACTATAATTGTGTTTCTTTTTTTATACCAGATAAAGCGGTGTGGCAGAAATAATGTTATGAAACTCACATCGTTTGGTTTCACAACAGGGTGGCAAGCCAAGCTGTCGTCCAATCGGCGTGCCTGTTTTGGCGTCACATGATCGTTATATATGTAATGTAATGGTGTCACAGCCGTCAATTCCGTGGCGTTTGTAGTCGCTTCTACATCGTGCTGGGGCCTATGTGAATGGATACGCTTTTCAAATAGAAAAGGGAGCAACTCAGGTCTCCGTTTTACTATATTTGTATTCGTTGATGGAGTTCGTAGCTATACAGATTAAGGCGAGAAAAGTGGCGTTTGCATCGAATCGGAGAGTTTCTCTACATCATACTCCAAAAGGGAAGACGTTATGCATTACAAACCAAAGACTAAGTTATGATAGACTGTGGATAACGTCCGCTGATTCTTTGCATTTTCCATAGGCTACGCAAGTATTGCCTTGAATGACATGTTTTCCGTGTTTAGAAACGCAGAAACGGTGTGGTGTTTTTAAGGCCAGTTCTCAAGAATCTGAGGTGTCGTCTATAGTTGTGAGGGTGGGCTACGTGGAAAGAAGTCGGTGTGACATAACAAGCTAACATGGACCTGCTGGAGTGCCCTATCTGCCTGTTCTTGATGTGCGAACCGTTGACTATGTCCTGCGGACACTCGTTCTGCCGGAGGTGCCTTGGTACCCACTTGCCGTCTAGGTGCCCCTCGTGCAAAGAGAGGATAAAGCAAAAAGACGTTAAAAACATAAAGAACAATGTTTTGCTGATAAGCATTATTGAGAAGTGTTATCCCAACGAAACTAAGATGAAGTGCCATATTCAGGAGAAGCTCAAAACCAAGGACTTCGATGATGCGTTACTTATTGCCAATGAGGGAATAGAACTAGGTAAGCGGTATTTGCTTAAACAAAGCATTTTATTAGTTGAAAAAATTAAAACACGCAAGCTGCTGACTGACTGTGTCCAAGCCTACATGCATGTAATGCGTTTTATTGTGTAACATACATATACAGTGGAGTCCTACAAATCC
>JAPMUY010005885.1:20000-22500 GCA_026901105.3 Galaxias olidus
AGAATGACACACTTACAAAAGCGTAGGGGCCCCTCAACGTCTTTTGCAATGTTTTCTTTTTATGTAACTGAACGTTGTTAGCCGCCTAGCGGTGAGTCTCTGTGGACGTTATGTCACTTGGGACGTTATGCAAAAGAGGCCACTCACGTCATGTGACTCATCCACACTAGTGGGCGCTGTGGGCTCAGGGTGACAGTGGTTATGTCACCAACTCAAAATGGGGAAAATACTCCTCACTCTCTAGCCGATTACAGGGAAATCATTTACAAATCAAAACTTGAAGGAGTGTTTATATGGCCTCAGTTGCATGTGAACGTTAACAGTATTGTCATTGTCCGCTTAGGGGCACTCCTCAGTCAAATGAAACACATCAAAACCTTATATTTTATTGAGTGAATATTAATGAATATTTTAGCGACGCTCTGTGTTTGATCATGTGACTTATCGTTACAACGCCTCCCCAAAAATACATGCAGGTTTAGCCACTATTTAAACAACAGTACACACATTTTATAATTGTAACAGTGTAAGAAATAAAAATAAAAAAACAGTTTTTAATTAAAGATGAATTGAATTGAGTTGACCTTTAACCCGAACCCTGTTCCACTCTCTCTGTGCATGCAGAGTCTCTACCATAAGGGGAACATCTTTTTATTGAATTAGATGGTTTAAATTGTTTCGACCTTTGACCCTAACCCTGTTCCACTCTCTCTGTGCAGGGTCTCTACCGTAAAAGGAACATCTATTTATTGAATTAGATGGTTTAAATTGTGTCGACCTTTGACCCTAACCCTGTTCCACTCTCTCTGTGCAGGGTCTCTACCGTGAAGGGAACATCTTTTTATTGAATTAGATGGTTTAAATTGTGTCGACCTTTGACCCTAACCCTGTTCCACTCTCTCTGTGCAGGGTCTCTACCGTAAGGGGAACATCTATTTATTGAATTTGATGGTTTAAATTGTGTCGACCTTTGACTCTAACCCTGTTCCACTCTCTCTGTGCAGGGTCTCTACCGTAAAGGGAACATCTATTTATTGAATTAGATGGTTTGAATTGTGTCGACCTTTGACCCGAACCCTGTTCCACTCTCTCTGTGCAGGGTCTCTACCGTAAGGGGAACATCTACTTATTGAATTAGATGGTTTAAATTGTGTCGACCTTTGACCCTAACCCTGATCCACTCTCTCTGTGCAGGGTCTCTACCGTAAAGGGAACGTCTTGCTGGAGATGGGCCATCAGACTGAAGCCCTGGTCCAGTACCACCGCTGCCTGAGGCTGCAGGCCGACTTTTTCCCCGCAAAGAGCCAAATTAAAAAGGTCCTTAGTTAGATAATAATAATAATAATTATTTTTTTTTTTGTTATAGCGATTTTCTGGAAACCCGATGATTCTTCACATGATCCGCAGTAAACATGGCAACAGACAATGACACAGAAAGAGGGAGAATGAGGAGCAAACCGTTTAAACTTCAATTTTGATCAAGTCTCTTTCACTGAAATAAGTGAAATGGGGTTATTCTTAGGGTTAAGGTTAGGTTAGGGTTATGAATGAATGAAATGGGGTTAGGATTAGGGTTGGGGTTCTGAATAAGTGAAATGGGGTTATTCTTAGGGTTAAGGTTAGGGTTATAAATGAGTGAAATGGGGTTAGGATAAGGGTTTGGGTTAGGAATAAGTGAAATTGGGTTATTCTTCGGGTTGGGGTTATGAATGAGTGAAATGGAGCTGGGGTTAGGGTTGGGGTTAGGCATGAGTGAAATGGGGTTAGGATTATGAATGAGGGAAATTTGTCCAAATCAGAGTTTGTAACTATCTGATGGATTTAACAAATAAATCAATGATGTGAAGTTCCTGTTTTCAAACCTCGTCAGTTGAAAAAGTATTAAGGAAAAAATTGATTATTGACGTGTGTGTGTGTGTGTGTGTGTGTGTGTGTGTGTGTGTGTATGCGTGTGTGTGACCGTCTCCCCTGTCTTCAGGTCTTGGAGGCGGAGGGGATGTCCGTTCCCGAGGAGGTTCCCAAAATCCTCCAGCTGTTATCGGAATACCTAAAGGAGCCGTGCCCAATCACAAGCCTCAGTTCCTCCCAGGGCCCCGCCCACCCCATGAAGGTTGAGGGACAGGTGGACACCCAGAAAGATGTACATCAGGTAGTTTGTAGTTTTATTAGGTGTAGCTGAGCTGAGTTCTTTCTACATGACCAGGTAGTTCTGGGTTGTGTAGTTTCATTAGCTGTGGCTTAGTTTGTCTAAATGACCAGGTAGTTGTGGGTTCTGTAGTTTTATTAGTCATGGTTTGAGTCTGCAGTTTTATGCTGGGTTTTGTAGTTTTATTTAGTGTAGGTGCGTTCTGTTAATACTGTATTACCAGGTAGATATGGGTTCTAATGTTTTCGAAGTAACCATTCGTAACCTCATGTGTGTGTGTGTGTTTGTCTTTATCTTTTTGTGTGTTTTGTGCATATCTCTGTCTGTGTGTTTCTGTGTGTGTGTGTGTGTATG
>JAPMUY010005885.1:27500-41470 GCA_026901105.3 Galaxias olidus
ACCTAGTGCTGTGATGCACCCACACAGCTAACATAAATGATACTGTTTGTCGGAAAGATCCAAGATGGCGGCGTCCACACAGTCACAGTAAACAAAAACAAGAAAACCAGCTCCGCTCAGTAGGGTTAAGATCTGTATATTACAGCTCTGTTCCCTTCTGATGTTTTTGGTCTTTGAAAAGGAATATTCTCCATCTGTGGCAAAAACTTAACTGGCTTGCTATCCAAATCGAGCCTAGTCCTTATTCTGTGGTATGGTTTACATCATGAAACAGACTTTGACTCTCAAAGCACTTGACTCATTTGACTTTTTTTGTCACCGTAAAGTAAAGTTTGTGAATAACGGATTTATTTGTTTGAAATGCCTCTAAGTCTTACAAAGATCTCCCAAAATAAACGCACAATATCGCTTAGCCATGACTTTGTGTCTTGTGCATATTGCTTTTCAAATAGTTTTTTAGTTAATTTTGTTCAAATCTAGTAGCTTGTGGGTTTCATTTTGTGTTGAATGCACACACAATAGTTTAGTGCTACTTGAATGAGCACAAATAATTTCATCCCTGCGTTAGCTCATATAATATTTGTAACACAAATTTGATTTTTGTTTATTGCACTTTTTTAATCTGTTTCTTGAAACAGGTTGGCTGGGTGAAATCATTATTATTTATAAATGAATGCTGCTTGTTTGAGCTCTCGTCCGAAAGTTCCTCATCAAAAAACGTCTAATTTATATTGTAATAATAGTTTATTCTAATTCCTTAAATTAGAATAAACTAGTTATAATACTACCTGGATTCGTTCATATATTTGATCAAAGTGAAAGACTCCATAATGATTTGAGTGCAGCAGTGGATTAAGTTAATTATTACACTCAAGTGAATTGAACGAAGCCACTGATTCAGAGTCCAAGAAAGAGAAAAGCATTTGCAGTCCCTGAGTGAGCATGCACACACACACGCACACACACGCACACACACACACACACACACACACGCACACGCAAGCACGTAGACACACACACACTCACATACACACACGCACACATTTTCACATAGGTATCATAATACATGCTATGATGCATAGACCGTGGATTTGTATTAAGTTCTCCCTCCCGCTCTCTGAGTGTGGTGGTTCCCTGCAGCGCTGAAATACATTGACGTGGCCATGCTGAAGACTGGTTGACTCTCAGCAATCCCGTCCTGGCACTGCTGTGTAAAATACTGTGGTGCAATATTACATAAAGTGCAGGGCTAGAATGGGTCCTGTTTTTCTGGGGGATTTTGACTGGGACTTTTCGAACGTTTTCGGACTTCTATTTATATCTAAAATGAATATGTGTGGCTGGAAAAGCTATGTTTTTTATTTTATTTTATTATTAAAATTAAAATTATTTGATGGATTATTTGATGGAGTGCAGAGGGAGGGAGTTCTGCTGTGAGTGAGGTGTCAAGAGTCAAATCAGCTCTGGTAACGGCCCCACCATCTACCTCTGGCGCCCCCTGTCTGTCTGTATGACCCTTTTTTACCACCTAAAATGGTGCCTTTTGAGTGCCCTGGTCTGGACGTTGTAAGATTTATAGAGAGGGGGTACGTGGTGTTTTTGTGGATTATTTGTACGTTGTTTTAATGCTAGTAGCACATTCCAAGGAATGTTGAATCTGCAATGTTACACATGATTGATGAACTAACAGGCTTGATCAAAAACAAAAAAAGTTCCAATGCTCTTTTTTTTTTTACACGGTGATTGTGTGCCATATACTCCATTCTTTCATGTGTGGTTTGAAGAGATTTAATTCATTAAAAGTGAAAAGAATATAGCCTACAAAGTAGACTTCTGACTAGTAGGAATGTGTTTTGTAAGCTGGAAATAAGATAGTTTACCAGTGCCAGCAATGTTTCTGTTGTTGTTTGTTTTCAGTGCACAGGGCAGCTCTAGTAATTGTACGCTGTTGTAGATATGGTGTACATAGATCCACTTTCTGGATCAACAGTCTGAGTGTGGGCATCTTTGCCATTGATAGACAGAGAAGCATAACTATCAACTCCCAGTAAGTTAAGGCTTCTGTAAAGACAGTTAGGATGGAATTGACATCTACAAATTGATTACTTACGAAACATTATAATGTAAAAGTAAGTCATACTTTGAAATAGATATATAGATAGATCTTACTTTATTCATCCTGAGGGACATTTTTGCCTTACAATAGATACCGTATGTAAACAAACATCAACAACAGACAGGAACACTCAACTTTAGACAACAACCGTTATACAAAGTAGTGGATTCATTGATTATCCTTTTGATTTATCCAAGCCTTGAGCTTTCAGAGCGCAAAGCCCAACAACACACATAAAAACATCTCTCTGGAAGAAAAAAACAAACAAGAAAAAGGTCTCCAGACACATTTATTTTTATAGTCTAAGAGAGACTTCTACCAGAAAATTGGTCTAACAGGCAAACAGATCTATTTTTGAACTGTTATCACTGAGAAAATCCTACAATATAGATTTTGATATAAATAATTATCTTGACTATAGACTATACTGAGATACTGTTAATTAGTAGATTGGTAGTTTGAGATTGAATAAACTTGGTTTCCGGTAACAAAACATAAAAAAGGGATTTGATCTGTATTTTTTATTTCGTCTTCTTACTATAGCGGATAGGAGCTTGCCAGACTTTCCACGTCCAGATGTTAGTCAATTACAAATTTAACAATCTAAACATCTAGGACAAAATACATTGAATTAACAATTGCTTAGTCTAAATCATCAGTCTCAGCTATATATTTTGCTTAACTGTAGACCATATTCTGTAATGAAAGTTTTTAGGTTATGGGGACTTCAGAATGTTATCACCTAAACTAAAAATATCCCTACATCTGGGAATAAAGAATCTTTGCTTTAATTATTTTGGGGTGTGTGTATCAAGTTGTCGATTGAGATAATTTTATAGTCCCCTCTTGAACACAAATAATAACCTTGGAAAATACCTCTTTTGTTCACATTGTAAAATCAAAGTGCATGTTTTACTTTGCTACCTTTCAGAGGTAGTTTATCAGTCACTATTTCTTCAATGTCTTTTATTATTTGACATTTGGTTGTCCTTGGGCAGAAATTGTATATAGTTTTGTTTGTTCATTTTATTTTATTTTTGTTAAATTGTTAAACGACGCTACCTACCATGTTTGTGCACAGGAGGAGCGGGGGTCAAATAGGAGGGGGTGTTTGCATAACCTGGTGCAGCTGTGGCCTTATTTAGTAGAGCCGTAGTCGCGCGCGTTTGTCATTGTCCCGCTAGCGAGCGCCCCAGATGCCCCCTCAGACGTTCTGTTACCTGCTCATGCGCCCCTTGCGGCTGCTGTCTGTACACATGGCTGCCAGTTACCCACGACAACATACTAATGTTTACGTTGATTCCGTAATTCCATGAATAAACTTTGACAGGTATTTTGGTTGCTGAAAAAAAAATCTGTAATTGTGATGCGGAATAATTGGGTTTTAAAACTTAGAAATAAAGGAATATGAAAAATAACTTGAATTTGAATATTTTTTTCTTCAGAAACATCTGCTTTGACTTTCTGACTGTGGTCGTATTGCCTCTCGTTCAAGACTGTGTTGCTTTAACCGGACCTTTTTATTTCTGGTAATTAAAAAAAACATACATTTATTTTCATGCTTGTGTTCAAGGTAAATGTCCACCGGAGTGTTCATTAAATTTGAGTAGCCTAGTAGCCTACAGCGTTAAGGAAATCTATGAAGATTGAAATGTCAATAATGTTCTACTAATGATGTGTAGTATATCCACACAAAGGCAATATAAGCCAGTTAGGGACAATCTTGCATCTATAAAATCATTACCATGGAAGTAACAATAATACTTTGAATAAAAAGAAAAATGTCCCTAGTATCCACTCCTGTTGCTTAGGGTAACGATATTCATGCACCTTCAGCATTTAACATTGACAACTCGACCCTGAAAAAAGCCCAGTGTAGTAATGCATAGCATCTTGCAGACGAGGTTTCCGTCCCGCGCGGAGGACATAGTTTCGATACCCATCTTCTCCAGCAGGAGTCAGTATACATCTATGATAGACGGAGCTGGTTAATCTCCCCACCTGACCACCACTACTGTATACAAACGGTCGGTTGTTTGATGTGAATAAAAAAATCTGTTGGTAATTGTTGAGAGAAGAAGAAAAAAGGCTCAGGATATGTAGGCCTAAATTAACCTTTGTTACAAGTTATATCCACACTCAGGGTTCAGTCCTGTGCGTTCGTGTGCGTTTGTGTGTGATGGTGTTTACCTGTGTGTTCATTAGTGAGTCAGGGAAAATAAGAAAATATACGAGGCCGGTTTCGGATCCGACGTGCACTGCGTGTGAAGCAGGGCAGATGAAAAGCGTGTTGTGGGGCTTTCGAGTGCGTCGTCTGAATGCGGCTTCTGTGCCGACATCAACGTATATTAGAGGAGAAGAATGCCACTGCCTTTTTCTCTTTACTCCACTGATATATTGGCTCGCGGCCGCTCACTGCTTGAGGGTGACAAAGTAAGGATGACAGGCGTTTTGTGCAAGTTATTACTACTTACTCTTTGTGTGAGTGGGAGTGAATGTACGAGTGTATTCACATTGTAACATGGGTCTTATTGAGACATTTTCATAGTGAGAAAGAGAGAAAAAAGATTGTGGGTAACTTCTACTTTTGCACCTTTTTTCTCCAAAAGATATGAAATAAAGGAACCACGTTCTGATTGGCTGGTATAGAAGGCTTGACGTTCACTTCAAGGCTTGGAGTCAACTTCAGAAGGATTAACAGTTATGAGTGGAAGAGGGTGCTCCGAGTGGAAAACATCCTGTTTACATTCCTCTACACTTTACAGTACACAGTCAGGACTGCCGCAGATAGGAGGAGTGAAGAGGGGATGGAAATAGAGACAGGGAGGGAGGGAAGGAGGAGGGGAGGAAGATAGGAGAAAGAGAACTCCAGTCAAGTTTGTTTGTTTTTTTATTGCGCTCAATAGGCTTCTTCTTTGAGGGATTATGTGGTTTTGAGAAGATGATGAGAGTGTGTGTGTGTGTGTGTGTGTTCGTGGGAGAGAGTGACAGAGAGAGAGAGAGAGAGAGAGAGAGACGTATGTGTGTGTGTGTGTGTGTGTGTGTGTGTGTGTGTGTGTGTGTGTGTAAGAGAGCGGCTGATAAACCTGTTGACACGTTCCTGTCTGCGTATAATCCCTTTTTTAACGTGTTGGTAAATCCTCGAGAACCTCCCTCTGCCTTTCTGTTTTTTTTTCCCAAGAGCCTTTGGTAAAACCATCAGCCTGTCAAATGGCTCTCTCCTCAGACCGTGGCGAAACAAAGTTAGGCACAGTCGTTTGTTGCTTTTCATGTGCTCTCTTCTTGACAGAAATCACTTTGTATACTTTACTTTTTCTACAGTAGACTGAAGTTGTCACAGAAGATGGACGACCGCTAAGATGACACATCGCTAGCACACAGCAATGCTAATAGGACACACCGCTAACAGGACCAGTAGCTAACAGGACTCACAGCTAGCAGAACAGAAAGCTAACAAGACACATCGTTAACACAACACACTGCTAACTTGACACACCACTCACATGACACACACCTATAAGACATATCGCTATCAAGACACACTGCTAACATGAAACACAGCTAACACAACACACACCTTGCAAGACATATCGCTAATGATATCCGCTGACACGAAACACCGCTAACACGACACATCGTTAACACAACACACTGCTGACTCGACACACTGCTCACATGACACACACCTATAAGACAAATCGTATCGCTATCAAGACTCACTGCTAACATGAAACACAGCCAACACAACACACACCTAGCAAGACATATCGCTAACGATATCCACTGACACGAAACACCGCTAACACGACACACACCTAGCAAGACATATCACTAACAAGACACACCGCTAACACTTGGCAAACTTGAGATTTAGGATCTCGGATGTCTCAAAGCATGTCCTGGCAAAACAAAACTAATGAACGATGGCGACTGGGTTCCCTGTTGTGTGATGAAGAGGCAGGAAGAAGACAGGAAGCAGAGCAACCCTACGCAGGATGTGATGTCACAGTAGTGACTCAGGGACTCAAGGAGTGGTGGGCCCCTGGACAGACATTTCTTATTTCTAGAAGTGGTTGGATAACAGGTTACTAGAGAGTTAGAGGGTGTGTGTGTGTGTGTGTGTGTGTGTGTGTGTGTGTGTGTGTGTGTGTGTGTGTGCGTGCGTGTATGTTAGACAGAGATAAAGATTGTATTAGGTGGTGTGTGTGTGTGTGTGTGTGTGTGTGTGTGTGTGTGTGTGTTAGACAGAGAGAAAGGTTGTATTAGGTGGTGTGTGTTTCGTGTGTGTGTGTGTTTTAGACAGAGTTGTATTAGGTGGTGTGTGTCGGATTTCCTCACTTTGCTACATACACACGCGTGCACACACACACACACACACACACACACACACACACACATGCACACAGAGAGAGAGATAGAGAGAAACCCACCATGGACCAGCAAGGCAGTATCAGATTATTCTCAGTCAGGGCCAGTGCCTTCTGTTTGAAGTATGTAGAAATGACGAAGGACAGAGAACGACAGATGAGTAGGAGCAAGAGCAGGGGCGTTGGCATAGCAACGCATCTGAAGGGAATGAAGAAAAAAGCCGCAATCAAAGAAGAATGAATGAAAAGACGTAGAAGACCCCACCACCAGTTTCTCCCTGTACTTTTGGTCTCTTGGTACCCTTAGAGGAGAGCAGAAAAATGACTTGATTAGAAAGAGAAAGAAGATATGTGTGTGTGTGTGTCATAGCGACACAGAGTGTATGTGTGTATGTGTGTGTGTGTGTGTGTGTAAGAAAGAGAGAATATTCTGTATGCTGTATGTTGCCTTTCTCTGTGTGTGTGTATCATGGAGACGCAGAGCGTGTGTGTGTGTGTGTGTGAGAGAGAGAGAGCGAGAGAGTGAAAGAGAGAATATGCTGCATGGTTACTTTTTGGTGTGTGTGTGTGTTTGTGTGTGTGTGTGAGAGAGACACTGACAAACTAAAAGACAGTCTACAGACACAGAAAGAGTGAAAGGGGAAACAGTCAGAGGTGAGAGAGAAAAAGAGACAGAAAGAGAGAGGGGGGAAAGAGAGAGGAAAAAATAGCGAGGGAAAGTAACAAAAGAAGAGAAAGCATGCAGTGCCTCCAGAGTGTCTCAATGGATCAGGAGAGTCAGTTGCAAGTCAACCCAAACGGACTGAGCCTCCATTCAGCCGAGCAGCAGGCTCTGTAAATACCCCAGATACCAATCTCCTTTCACTCTCCATTCCATGATTCCACCAACTGCCACCCGCCACAGCCAGGCCGGGGATCGTGAAGAATATACCCCTCATCCCAGGGCCGAGGTTTAGCCGAGTTTTGGAGTCGGAGTTAAATGGAAGGTGTGTTCAGAAGATAAGGACATGTTTGAATGGAAACCTGAAAACACACAGAGGCGGCTGAAATGATCTTTTACTCATGAAAACACACAGATGGGGCTGAAATTATCTTTTACTGTCAAGTCTTTGGTTTGAACCTTTTTTTTCTACTTCTTCTTCTCTCGTTCCTCTAAGTCCCACGACAAAGGACCGACAAAACGTAACCGGCACTCTCGGAGAGAAAGGAGACTGAGATATGACCAAGCAGAAAACAATGCAAGTTCCCTCACAGGTAGTAGGGGTTTTACTGTCACACAGATAAAGTCACAGTCTCTATAATGTATGATGATACAATGTCACTTCGAAACCGTGTGAGAAAAGCCTTGAATTCAAGTGAATTACACAACAATATTACACAACGATCCTCAGGGACAGATGTGCAGGAGCAATGTTGTTTTGTAACCGTGGTAACATTTGTAGACAGATGCAGATTTGATGTGATTGTGTTGTGTAACCATGGTGACAGCGATGGCCAGTTTACCGGGCATACGTGGTATATTGTAACCATGGTGACACCGTTACCCACCGTCGTTGCTGTGACTGTCCACTAAAGTGACCAATAGAATGTGTCGCTCTGTTATGAGGTGCGCTGTCAGCACGAATTAGCATATTTACGGTAAACACGCCTGGAGAGAATTACACGAAAGGCACAACCTGTAAAGCTAGAGTAGCAAGTTTGAGCAGCAAACATTACAGTATATTTACTAGAGAAGTTGTTAATGTTAAGCACAGAATTGGCAGTTTGAGTAGACAACGTTCCAGTACATGTTCTAGAGAAGTTGCGCAACTGGTTAGATTCGTGGAGATTTCACTCTAATTTATTTACAAGAGTAGGAAGTAAGGTGGCAGCAGGTGTTGTGATCTTGAGCCCTTTCAGAGTGTGAGTGGGCGCCATTGACTGGTTTTAACTGGAGGACGGGGAGGGGGAGGAGGAGAAGGAGGGGGGGGGGCACACTGCTTTGGGATTCTTTCTGCGGTAACTCTGCTTTGCCTCGACGTCGTCACCGTGGATACCAACCTGTCGGCCCTGGTTACTGTCGCGCTGGTAATCTGCACACCAGGCGTTTTCTAATTAGGACACCGCTGGACGCTGGCATCCTGTTTATTCAGTCTGAGTCTGAGGTGTGTGTGTGTGCATGTGTCTGTATTTGTACTTATCAATAGTGCGTGTTTTCATATTGTGCATCTTAACAATTGTAACAATGTACCAGCTTTATAATACAGATGTACAGCACACACACATTGCTAGCACCAACTGTACATGAAAAGATGTATTTCTGTGTGTATCAAAACCATTAGTACTATCACAAATAAAAATGCGCGTGAATGTGCGTGTGTGTGTGTGCATGTGCCCAAGGCATGTTCAACTATTCAAAACGACTCAAATAAAGAGAAGAGAAGAAAATAGAAGAGAAGAGAACAGAACAGAACAGACGAGAATAGAGGAGAGGAGAGGAGTGCAGAGGAGAGAAGAGAGGAGAGGAGAGGAGAGGAGTGAAGTCTTTCTTTTGTTCTTCCTCCAGCAGCATTGAGGGTTTGTCTGAATGAGACTGAGTCTTCCTCAGGCCGCTGACTCCCAGACCCCACGCCCGTGACTTTGACTTCCTGCCGCTGATCCTTTTTAATGCATACCATTTCCATAAATTCACCCCCTCTCCTCTCATCATCCCCGAGTCCTGTCTGAACACAGAGGGCACTCCGTGCTCTTTAATCGCTCTCATCTTCATAGAGGAGACAGCAGACCACGAGGTTATGATCTGGGAGAAAAGGGAAGTAGAAAAACCAAAAGGGAAAGAAAGAAAGAAAAAAGGAAAGAAAGAAAGAAAAAGGCGCTCTGCCTCTGAAAGTGTCCGGGCCCTGCTTAACTGATACATGCCGCTACCACCCACAGGCTGCCTGAGGATAGTGCGGCGTGTCGTTCAGACGACCCAGGAAGTGAACGATGAGTGAACTGACTTCAAACGGAGTGGCAGCTGGACCGTCATCAGAGAGCTACCCAGGCTGGGAGAGGCCCACTGGTCGGCCTGGTGGCTAACGCTAGGGGCATCTCTGGCACTGGGGGCAGGGGGTATCTGGCACTGGGGGCATCTCTGGCACGGAGGTATACACTGCTCTCAGAACCAAACAGCTGCATTTCAAACTGATTTTTTTTTAAAAATATTATTTGTAATATTTAAAAATGGCAATATTTCAGTCCCCTCCTTCACGCCTAAAAATGAACTACACTTTGTTGACGTAATGTTTTTCAAATGTTACGTGACCATATTGTTCTTTATAGTATAATTTTAAATATAGGGTGAAGATTTAAAGTTGTTTTATTTCATCCTCCACGTTTGTTTTTTTGAATGATAGATGTCTTGTGGAACAAAGGTCTTTGTGTTTAATTCTAGATAAACGTTGTTTTCAGAATTCCCCCTTTCATTTTATGACACGTGTAAAAAGATGCATTTATAATGGATGTGTAAAAAAATATGTTTTCCATTTTCTTCCATCATGACCTTATTCGTCCACCGTGTTTTTTTTTGTTTTGTTTTCTTTGAGATGTTGAGAATGAATCTCTTTGAATCTACCTGAGGAGAGAGACAATCTTGTTATGGCGGAGTCCAATTATACCGGTGAGAATAGTTAAATGAATTAGGACTGCACTTATCTCAGCAGAGACTATTGCACTGTTTAGCTCATCACAGCCTCCATTTGAGGCCAGCGAGGGTGCAGAGATTCAGCCTATTCACTGCCACACAAGGAATCAGTCAACAACATCCTTATGACAGATTCAGATTCACTGCCATACCACAACATCCTTATGGCAGAGATTCAGCCTATTCACTGCCATACCACAACATCCTTATGGCAGAGATTCAGCCTATTCACTGCCATACCACAACATCCTTATGGCAGAGATTCAGCCTATTCACTGCCACACCACAACATCCTTATGGCAGAGATTCAGCCTATTCACTGCCACACCACAACATCCTTATGGCAGAGATTCAGCCTATTCACTGCCACACCACAACATCCTTATGACAGATTCAGCCTATTCACTGCCATACCACAACATCCTTATGGCAGAGATTCAGCCTATTCACTGCCACACCACAACATCCTTATGGCAGAGATTCAGCCTATTCACTGCCACACCACAACATCCTTATGGCAGAGATTCAGCCTATTCACTGCCACACCACAACATCCTTATGGCAGAGATTCAGCCTATTCACTGCCACACCACAACATCCTTATGGCAGAGATTCAGCCTATTCACTGCCACACCACAACATCCTTATGGCAGAGATTCAGCCTATTCACTGCCACACCACAACATCCTTATGGCAGAGATTCAGCCTATTCACTGCAGATGAAGCACCACAAGGAATCAGTCAACAACATCCTTTTGTCTTAAAGCAACTGTAGGCAACTTTTTAATATTATCATACCTTAAATGCATACATTTTAAACAAAGATTGCATAGACTGTAAGATAATTTTCAGCTAAGGCTTTTGTTACAGTGAGTTTTTTTCTATTCTTACAAACAAAACATTCGGAACAAAGATTACATAACCGTGGAGGTGTTTCCTGTAAGTCTGTCATCAAAGGTTAAAGGATGTCTATAAAAACCTATCAGATGTGTGACAGTATAGGAAAGAGTATATATGCCCATATCACAAGGAAAGAGGACATGTCCTAGGTGGTGGCCTGGTGGGTAGGACTGTTATGTAGCGACCAAAAGGTTGTGAGTTGAAATCCCACCTGGGTGTGTGTGTGTAGATATGTCAAGACTGTGTGTGCTTTAGGGAACTTACAGTTTTTTTTTTGTCTGAAGTCCTGAAGTCAAACTTCATCCAACTTCTACAGCCCCCCTCCCCCCCAACTACACACACACACCCCACACACACACACTCCTGTAGACTTTCTTTAGAAGAAACGGATAAAGTGCTTCTGAAAGTGGCTTCCCGTATACACTATTAAAAAACAATGCTGGTTTCCTCCAGGCTTCCCTGCCCACCTCGTCATAATCCCCTCAGCCTTCGTTAACGGCCCTCTTCTTCTTCAACGTGGAGTCGAGGAATAGAATAATACATTTACGCCCTTTGTGAGTGTGTGTGTGTGGGCGCGCGTAAGTGTGTGTGTGTGTGTGTGTGCTCACGTGCATGTGTGTGTGTGTGCCTCAGAGGGGATTGAGGGAGGTATTTCGATTGGACCCATCACGTACGGAGAGGGACGTTCCGACGACCGACTTTAATCGCCCTCCCTCCTCCTCCCCTCCCTCCCTCCCTCCCTCCCCCCTCCTTCACAGCGCTCCTCTGTGAGAGCTCTGTGAGTCCTGGTGGCCTGTGATTGTGTTTTAATGGGGGAGTGAGTGTCGAGGAGATAAGCCCGGCCTGTTCAGGCTGAGAGGGGCCCCTTCTCGACGGCATTAGAATATTCGTCAGAAAAACGGCCTTTCTTGTCGAAAAAAATTAAACCCATAATAGAGGCTTTACCCCCTCCCCCCACACTCTCTTCCTCCTCCTCCTTCTCTTCCTCCGCCTTACTTCTGACCATCCCTTTATCCACCTGTCTGTTATTCGTCCTTCTCCTCATCCCTCCATTTTCCCCCACCCATCCCTCCTCCTTTCCTTATTATCGTTTTCTCCTCTGTCTGTCCTCTCGTCCCTCCGTCCTCATCCCTTCCTTTCTTCTCTTCTCTCATTTCCTCTCCTCCCTTCACTCCTGTTCTTCTCTGCACCTCCGTCATCCCACCAGCTCAGAACTAACGAGAGAGAGAGAGAGAGAGAGAGAGAGAGAGAGAGAGAGAGAGAGAGAGAGAGAGAGAGAGAGAGAGAGAGAGAGAGAGAAAAAGAGATAGCCAGGCGGTGAGAGAAGAACAAATAAAGGGAGAGAGACTATTTTAAATAATTCTAAAAACACCAATATGATTTCTAGGTTTAGTGTGCTCCCTGTCTTTCAAGGTAATATTAAAAACATGGAATATTCATTTGCCGTATGCACCTCAAAGGAATGGGATGCTCATGTGTGCAACCTATAGCAGGCTGTCCCTCCTGAGCACTGCTACTGGGACAGACAGACAAAGAGAGAGACAGAGAGAGAGAGAGAGAGAGAGAGAGAGAGAGAGAGGAGAGAGAGAGAGAGAGAGAGACAGAGAGAGAGAGAGAGAGAGACAGAGAGAGACAGAGATGGAGAGAGAGACAGAGAGCGAGGGGGCACTTGGTGCGAGGAACACAGAGGAGAGAGGAGTGCTGAGAGAGAAAAGAGTGTGTGTGAGAAAGACAGAGTCATTGCCAATGAAGTGATTTCATCAAAGTTAGAAGGAGAGTTTTCAGCTGAGGCCCTTTAATTTAATCAATACTTAATCTGGCAACAGAAAAGCAAAACAAACATCGATGGTTTATTTAAAGGGGATGGTAGGGGTTGTGATTTGCACCATCCTTTTAGTGTGCCCTCCCTTTTCCTTACTGTGTGTCCAGCTACAGTGTGTCCAGCTACAGTGTATCTAAAGTGTACCCTGCTACGGTTTATCCAGCTACAGTGTGTCCAGCTATAGTGTATCTACAGTGTGTCCAGCTATGGTGTATCTACAGTGTATCTACAGTGTGTCCAGCTACAGTGTATCCACAGTGTACCCATCTACAAAGTACCCAGCTACAGTGTACCCAGCTACAGTGTACCCAGCTACAGCGTATCCAGCTACAGTGTATCCAGCTACAGTGTATCCAGCTACAGTGTATCCAGCTACAGTGTATCCAGCTACAGCGTATCCAGCTACAGTGTATCCAGCTACAGTACCCGCTACAGTGTATCCAGCTACAGTGTATCCAGCTACAGTGTATCCAGCTACAGTGTATCCAGCTACAGCGTATCCAGCTACAGTGTATCCAGCTACAGCGTATCCAGCTACAGTGTATCCAGCTACAGTGTATCCAGCTACAGTGTATCCAGCTACAGCGTACCCAGCTACAGTGTACCCAGCTACAGTGTATCCAGCTACAGCGTATCCAGCTACAGTGTATCCAGCTCCAGTCTAGCGGGGTCGTTGCGTTCATCGCTGTGAGTAGAGCTGCACGGAGCTCAGCATGGGATTTCTGTTTCCCGTCTCTGAGAGAATACATCAGCCCTCCGCTTTGCTGCTGCTGAATTATTCAGGCACATTTTGGCAGATCTCTGAGAGAAGCGGAAACTGACGCTGGACGGAGCTGCTAACACACACCTTCCCACCCCTAACGTTGGAAATCGTAATGTGTGTGTGTGTGTGTGTGAGAGAGAGAGAGTGTGGGTGTTCGTGTGGTTGTATGTGTTTGAGTGTGTGTGTGAGTGTGTGCATGGTTGGTGTGTGTGTTTGTGTGCGTTTGAGTTGGGAGCAGTTTAGGTTGTGGTAGAGAATATTTGGTGATTGCAAATGCCTTTTGGTCAAATGTTTTGCTGTTTGACAACTTGTAAACGTTTAAAGGAGAGTTTATAGAGCAC
>JAPMUY010005888.1:0-5000 GCA_026901105.3 Galaxias olidus
TCCTGTAATTTGGTGAACAGTGGTCTCTCCGCAGTCGAATTGAGCGTTTACGTTACCAGCATATCCAGTGTGAGCAACGAAACTTAATAAGTAAACAAATGCCCCCAACCGCCTCCAAAAACACAAGTGACTCTTTCTATTTTTATAATTTGCATAAAACATTAGCAGTTCAACCGAGACCACTACTGTGGCGAAAAATATATATGCCGCTTATATCATAAAGCAAGTTTTTTTTTTTTATATATATATATAAACAGAAACATCACAATCTGCAGTAACAAGACAGGCAAAAATGGCCAGGGGGGTCATGTGGGGTTGGATATCAACCGACAATCCCTCAGCCATGTGTTTCTCTAGGCCTGACTGCCCAGCGGGAGAGAATAGCACCATATGGACAGTAGATCTGTTTGTAGCGAGCTTAAACAGAGGCAGGCAGGCAGGCAGGCAGGCAGGCAGACAGGCAGACAGGCAGGCAGGCAGGCAGGCAGGCAGGCAGGCAGGCAGGCAGACAGACAGACAGACAGGCAGGCGGGCAGGCAGGCAGACAGACAGGCAGGCAGGCAGACAGACAGATGGACAGACAGACAGACAGACAGACAGGCAGGCAGACAGGCAGAGGCAGGCAGGCAGGCAGACAGACAGGCAGACAGACAGACAGACAGACAGGCAGGCAGGCAGGCAGGCAGGCAGGCAGACAGATCATGGTTTTTTGCCACAGACAGACAGACAGACAGACAGACAGACAGACAGACAGACAGACAGGCAGACAGACAGACAGACAGACACAGGCAGGCAGGCAGACAGACAGGCAGGCAGGCAGACAGGCAGACAGACAGACAGGCAGGCAGGCAGGCAGGCAGGCAGGCAGACAGACAGACAGACAGACAGGCAGGCAGGCAGACAGGCAGGCAGACAGACAGACAGACAGGCAGGCAGGCAGGCAGGCAGACAGACAGGCAGGCAGACAGACAGATGGACAGACAGACAGGCAGGCAGACAGGCAGACAGGCAGGCAGGCAGACAGACAGGCAGGGAGACAGGCAGGCAGACAGACAGACAGACAGACAGGCAGGCAGGCAGGCAGGGAGACAGACAGACAGGCAGGCAGGGAGACAGGCAGGGAGAATGTTAGAGAGGCCGCTTGCTTCTATTCTGCTCACATCCTCTTGCAGTGTCAGAAGCTGCCCCCCCCCCTCCTCCTACCCATCCCCGTACTTCTAGGGCATCTCGGTACACAGCAATGAGAGCGAGAAGGAGACAGAAACGCAGAGAAATATAGAGAAGGAAAGAAAGAGAGGAGAGAGAGAGAGAGAGAGAGAGAGAGTGAGAGAGAGAGAGAGAGAGAGAGAGAGAGAGAGAAAGAGAGAGAGAGAGAGCACATACTTTCCAGTTTCTAGACAAATAAACTGATATTTCTTGAGAGGAAGGGGGGGGTCTTGCATATGCACGCTGTGATATGGATATGTAAACTGCAAGCTGTAAGTATTTAGGGAGTCCTTAACTACACTGGTTATCTCTTGCCAATGATGTGTCTTATCTGGGACCTTCAACGTTCGGCTGCCAGGAGGCCCTTCAAGTCTACTCACAAAAAATGCTTCAGCACACAGATGAGGTTTCCCAATAAGGAGTTCAGGTCTGGCCTTGTTATGAAACACAAAAACTACCCATTGGTAGTATATAGTCAGTTATATATATATATATATATGCACATTTGAATAGTGGTGCAAAACTTAAAATTCCCAGCAACGTTCCCAGAACCTTCAAACACACACCCAAAAGCCACTGGCCTGTTCAAATGCGTTTCTTTTAACCCTGCCTATTTTCTACATGAATAAGAATAAGAAACTAAGCAATCAATCAAAGTCACACTTATTCGAACAAGCTATCCAACACCTTGCATGTTACGTGGGAAGGCTGGCAAATGTTAATTTGCTGGGAGTTTTAAAAAGCCATGTTTAATATTTCATGTTGGACGATTAGCCACAGAACACAGCTCAGAGGACAAAGGGTGTTGTACCGCTACAAGGTGAGCAGATCGTGGGTCGCGGCTTGGCTGAGGGTTCATCGAGACCTTCATCGCCGTTCCTCTTCAACGGAGTTTGCAAAGAAATGTTTGATACAGTAACGAGGATGTTCAGAAACATTATCGAGTGATCAGAAAGCCACATAGTCAATTTGCTCTCCAATGAAGTGTTTTATGACCGAACCTAAACGTTTCTTACATCCCTGCAAATTTATAAAGGCTTCTTCTACTCAGGGTATGTTCAGCTATCTAACTTACAGTATAAGGCTGTAACTCACTTAAGATGTTTTAACAGCTCTATAGATCTAATAGAATACGTTATACAGACTATTCACTGTGATTAGTTAGGTGTCATCACTTCCATTCCAGTTGTTAATCAAAGTGATCTTATCAATATTCACCAAGAAAGGGACACTTTCTATGGCTAATAAAGCGACACATGTTTATGGCTGAAGGTTTATGTTTAGAAATTAATGACCATGTATTTTCATACAATAGGGGAAGCGTATTTTAAGGCTCTGTAACAAGAAAGAACTATATGATAGAGATGTTCTTATTTCCTACCTTTCCCAGTCCATTTGGACAAAGGTTTCAGCCATGGGCCTAATGGTCTGTACCTGAACAATTCTTTGTCCCACTTTTCTACAATCGCCATTCTAAAGGGGTACCATGGCCCAAAACTTAAAAAGTAATTTTGGCTCCAAAAACGTACAAAGTGAGCTTACTCCTCAGTCACCTCCACAACTTTAGAACGTCCTTTTAGTTGGATTGCTTTGCTAAAGTGGCATTTCAGTGTGGCCACAGGCACTCACACCACCAAACAAAGTGAAAGCCTTTTTGCTGTTATTTGGGTAAACTATACAAATAAGATTGTCTGCTTGCAATGTCACCTGCTGTTTTGGTGGTGGTGGTGGTGGTGGGTGGGTATTTGGCAGTCCAAATAGTGTATAGGACATTGCACACACACACACACACACACACACACACACACACACACACACACACACACACACACACACACACACACACACACACACACACACACACACACACACACACACACACACACACACCACACACACACACACACACACACACCTCCCGGAAGAAAGTGATTTGTGTTTGTTCAGG
Organism: Galaxias olidus; assembly: GCA_026901105.3. Taxonomy (NCBI): domain Eukaryota; kingdom Metazoa; phylum Chordata; class Actinopteri; order Galaxiiformes; family Galaxiidae; genus Galaxias; species Galaxias olidus. The sequence goes on from JAPMUY010005888.1 coordinate 3,155, forward strand.
TTTATTCGTTGTAAATAAAAAAAAAAGCATCCGAACCGTAATCCTTTGAGCGGGCCACTGAGGTGGAGAATATACATAACAAACAGTAGCAGCGCTCTTCCTAAAAGGATTCTGTCGTATGCGACTAACCGCTTAAATATGCACGGTGTATCATGCTCATAGGAGGTGGTAACATACTGAAGGTTAGGATGATCAGTCAAGCAGCAAAGAGCCTGCTATTCGTCCGCCGGAGCAGCGAGCCACATGCGTGGTAAGCACAGTATGGAGGGCAACACAGCTTGTTATCAAAAGGTTCTTTCACAGCGGGACACGCGGAAAATGTTTCCTCTTTCGGATGTAAAAAATAGAAGAAAAAAAACATAAAAAAGAATTTTGCTTTTTTTGATTTATGCAATATAAATAATAGGGCTTCTGGTAAAGAGGGAGTAAAAAGATATGCGAAGCATTTAAGAGAAAATGAAAAAATCCAATAAGAAAAAAAGAAGCATTGAATTTGACAAATATGAGTCCATGTAGAGCGAGGTAAGACTTCTCAATAATAACCCCCTGGTTAGGGAAGAGGTTCTAACCACACCAATTAGCCATTATCATCCGATAGACAACAGGGAAGCGGACAAAAGATCAATGAGGCATGGATCTGTTCAAGAAGCTACTGGGCCTCCCTGCCAAGCGGAATACAATCGCCGTCAACACACTCGTATTTGAACAATCCTATAGTCTTGATTGGTTGTCACCGTGACAAGAGATTAGACTTAGTCCACACCCGCGAGTGGTTGGTATGACGACCGTGTCAGAGGCCAGGGTTGTTAAACCGTTTCCTAGAGTGGCGACGCCACGCGCCCTAACTCCCAACTGGACCGAGGTCTTATCTGTGGCACGCAGAAGCCACAACAATGAACTTATCAACCGCCAGCAACTCCGCGGGGTGTTGGCCAATCGCTGCGCCGCTCCTCTGACCGCTAGCAGCCATTCGGTTCATTGATCATGCCGACACACACCAGCACAACCTAATCTGGGGACATTGCTTTCAACTGCACACTCTGGTCTTTTTTTTTTTGCGGGTTACACACAAAAAAGGAGGAGTTTTTTTAACCAGGTAATCTAAAAAGCAGCCCACCGTAACAATAATTCAATAACTTTTGCGGAGACCTTTGTCCACCCGCATGTCAACTAGTTTTCAGCGGTTTGGATTCTCACCCGGCGTGACCTGGCGCTGAGAACACACAACAGCCGTAAGTGATGGACCGGGAGCATGATGGAGGACACTGTCCGTCTATGTGAACGAAAACATTTCTGTACATACACAATGACGCAGGGCACCTAGTTAGACTGATTGTTTTGAAGGCCTCCCTAACCTTAAACTGTGGTTACATGTCAGCAAATAGGCCCAACTTTATAATCGCACGATGTATATTAAATATACAGAATCAACGGATAAAATACTGGAAAGATTCGTTTTAATTTGTCATTAGACAATTATGTGTAATGTTGAAGACATCTTTTGAAGGGATACACAGAACATTAGGCACTGGCAGTATTTACTGGAGTATGTGACTCAAAAAACGCATCTCTAACACTTCATTACCCAGAAGTCCTACTGCAATCAGCCAACAGACCCTCTTCACAAAAAAGCTTCATTAATTTGGAAAACACTGGATATCCTTATCTAATATATATCTATAAATAATAACATATGACATACATTTTTTATGTTTGCAATAACTATTAGCAATAGCACATTCCAGAATATGTCTTTTGTACCTCTTCAAGTATAATATATCTTTCCAAACTTCCTCTTTTAGTCCCTGGAGAAGGAAGTGAGATATTGCCCATCATCCACGACAAG
>JAPMUY010005888.1:10000-30000 GCA_026901105.3 Galaxias olidus
TCCGTTGAGCTGTCAGCGAGTTGTCTCTAATTCCTCATTCAGAGAACCGGAGTCGGTGCTCCTTGTTCATAGTTTTCTAATTTTACCGCCTGGTCCTTTCGGATTAACTTCGTCGACTTAATGGTTTCCTGACTGCTTGTTGGTGAACGACTTCTTCTGTTCGCATTATAAAAATTTCATTTTTAAAAGTAATTAAATAGAGCAGGACTTATTTCCTGGGGGGGGGGTTATTTTTGCTTGCTAACTAGTAGACACATTAATTCAATCTGAAGGTCTTTTAAATAAAGCAGTGCTTGGTTTAAATGCTGATGCTCTCTCGTTGATTATGCTGCCTTGTTGTACAGGTTCAACAGAGTTGTACAGGTTCAAAACAAGATTTTTTTTTTTTTATAATTCAATCCACTTCAAATTACGTTGTCATGTTTACTACACTAAAGCTATATATGAGTGGGAAAAAGTCTGTGTACGTTTTCTCCCTGCACAGATTTGTATAGTTTATCCATCCCTTTGTTTTACTGAGAATACAAGACAAAGCTCTTAAGTGGAAAGAGAGAGAGACCTTTACCTCCATCTGACCTCAAAGGCTTAACCGTCACCAAAGCCCCCCAAAGAAAGCAAGAAAAACGCTTTTGGAGTATGAACGAGTCTTCACATTCTTATACGGAATGAATCTGGAATGAAAAGTGTGCCGCTAGTACTGCTAACTCGCCTCCAAAACACAATTCTTTCTCTCTTTTCTCTCTTCCACTCGCAGTCGGTCTTCTCTCTCTCTCCCTCTCTCTCTCTCCCTCTCCCTCTCTCCTCTCTCTCTCTCTCTCTCTCTCTCTCTCTCTCTCTCTCTCTCTCTCTCTCTCTCTCTCTCTCTCTCTCTGTTACTAACCCTAGTGACAATTTGTCAGCTCGGGCTCTACAGACAGGTCATCAGTCTTTCTCCTCAGGGCTCAGATGATAACATCTGTCACCACATATGGCACATCAGTAAAGGGCTTTGTATGGGAATCCATTACAAAAAGCATGACAGCCCAAAGAAAATACCAAAAAATAAACCACATACACATACTGATTACATTTGCGCTAATACATCTTGCATTACTGATTTGTCATTTAGGACCTGATGATTCTGATCTTAATGTGGGTTGGAGAGGGAGTGAGAGAGAAAGCAATAGAGAGAGTGAGAGACGGGGGGAGAGAGGTAGATGGATAGAGAGGGAGAGTAGAGAGAGCGATTGAGAGATGGAGAGAGAAAATGGATGATAGATAATAACTGACAAGCCTGTAAATTAAATATGGCTTCTCCTGCATCTGAGGAGATGGTCCTGAGAGAAATCAATGCGCAGAATCGATCTATTCAAGCATTAAAATCAGACAGCGGACGGCGTCGTAGATATTCCGTATAAACACCTAATGAAAATCAGGGAGAGTAGTGTAATGAGACACGATTTCTCATCTGGAGTTGGAGGACGGAAAAGGAGGAGGAGGAGAAGGAGGAAGAGGAGGATCTGAGGCCATATGCTCCGTGCCAGACGGGCGTTGGTTTGACCTTCAGTCGGTACGTCTGTGAACACCCGGCCTAGCTCAGCGGCTGTCCATCCATCCATTGTAAAACTATGGGAGAGCCAGGAAGTAGTGCAGGCACAGATAGAGGACTCTCAGTAAATCAATCATCCGCCATTTTGTCAACGTCAATATGTTGTAATCCATGAAAACTCTAATTAGCTCAGGCTTTCAATGTGGTGCCCCTCCCGCGCATGAAACGCCAGACTACAGTAAAATCAATACCAGCATTTAAATACAGTACAAATACAATGACTCATTCCTATCGACGCTATCCCTTTCGTACACTGTTGAGAGGATATGAAATATGAATATTTACAACATGACCTTGTTATATGAGGAGATAATTTGCAACACCTGCTGAGTCAAAAAAAGTTCATTCATTGATTCTTTGAGTTGATTTTGTGTCAAAAGCTTTCGTAAAAATTTTCAAAGTAATTTATACTGCACGTTTAGTATGTTCTGATCGTCATTATTTTAAGTGGAACATATTCTTGAAGTGTCATTGTGTTAGCCGAGGGGAATAATGAATAAGTGACACAGCAGACTGTGCAAGAGGCCTCCTCATATGTGCTTTTTATGCAAACGGTGGAAATGGATTGTCAGTACAATGGACCAAAGATGACTTCTTAACTCAAACTGTAAGACGTAGCTTTTTATTAACTGTACTACTACAACACTTGTTACAAAGCGATTCAAAATGTAAATTTTTTTGCTGACCTTATTTCACAAAGAAGCCAACTCTTTTTGCAACAACTTAAAAACGGAATCTCCCGGAAAGTCAAAATGTCAGCCGTAATGAGAGCGGGAGAAGATGGCGCACGCACTGCGTTAGGCTCTCTGCCGCAAGTTCACCAGGTCAGATTCTGAATAGCGAGCAGTCTGCTTTCGGGAAAAGGTTACGTGACTCATAGAGTCAGGGGCAAAATGTTCAGAGTTACAGAGAAAAAAAAGGAAGGAGCCTTCTTTGGAAACCCAAACCCATCAGATGAGTTAGACTTGAGTAAAATATAGATGTGACTAGGCGTGCCACAAAGCTCTTAAGCTTTCAAAGACTACCAGCCAGAGACATATATTATGTGCTGGCGTTCCTATACAGATGGACAGTGAATAGCCCCATCCCTTAGCCCTCTAAACTTCCAATAAGATAAAATGTGATTCAGTTATTCTTGAAACGTCTAGCCCATACGGTGTCTGTCTGAATAATAAGCGGATTTTTTTGGTATGTATGTAAGTATTCATGCACCTTGATGTTGCATGGAGCAGGAAAAAATATATATAAATAAAATGCAGGGCCTAAATAATAGCCCTTCAGAAAAGTCTCCGTTCCACAGTTGCAATACACTTTTACCTGGCACAACAAAGTGCAATCTACGCCAAACAGCTTGAGTTGGATGAATCTCTGCATTCAATGACTGACTTCCAGTATTATCCAAATTGGACAAATGGCATAGTCCAGACAGTGGGGAAAGGCCTGGTATTTATCTGCCCCTCATCTCTCTGTGCGTAGGTCCTTCTCTCTCCCACCTCAGCGACAGTAATTGTTAGTCTAACACTCCGGTTAATGGCAGACTGCTCTGCAAGGTTAACGCAAGGAGGCGAATCAGGGTGGCTCTAAATCCCTGCTTCACCATTGGCTAGGGAGTGAGGGGGTGGGGCTGGGTAAACGGCGTGGCTGCCAATCACAGATCAATGCATTGATCAGTCAAAGGACATTCCTTGGCCTTAATTAGGTCCTTAATCAAGAGCCTTTTCAAGGGGGGTGGGATGGATGAGGAGTAGTATGAGTAACCTCTAGCCGTAATCTTGCACGGGATAAGCGTAACCGCAATTAACCTAATGTTGTGCTATTACCTTGATTCAAATACAAGAATCATGTCCTCCGTATAGCTTCATAAGGACATTACGTAAACAATGTCACACAGTCAACAGAATAGTCCTAATCCTAATTCCAATGTATTATTATAATTTTTTTCATTCATTACAGTTATTTATATATGGTTATATTTAAGTGAACGTATTCAAAATGAAGTTAGGTCTCCTGTGGATCTGTTGTGGCTGAGTGGGAAGAGGACCTCACAGCGGGGTTTCCTTGGATACGTCAAGAGCAGGCCGTGGTCAGAACTCACGACCGGACATTCCATTAAGAAATTAACATGAAGGACCAGAAAATGGATTCTCAGACTCCATAGTGTGAGGTTTGCATGGATTCTTATCACCGCAGTGTGTTCGTTCAATACTTTATGAAGCTGTCCGCTGCTGAACAGCCTGCACTGTCGCCTAGGAACAGATATAACTGTTATGGCGCGGTATTAGTTCAAAGACTTTACAAGTGAACAGTGGAGCTCACGACTGTAAAGACTTTGGTCAATTATCTCGAGAAATCTTAAAAAAAAAAATTATGCTACAATTCAGCTGCTAACATCACGTTGAAAAGGTCTGCAAATATGATATTCTATCATATGCAATATTAACTGTACACCAGAATATGTGTCATACAATGAAAAGTTCAAAACACAGTCATTCGCGAACCAATTATAGGCATATTGATATATTACATATGAAATGAATGGTCATGTATATAGAGTACATTACTATGATCTGACATATATAAGATAGTGTTCTGATACTGACAATGTGCGACCAGCCCCGATCTCTTACTGGGAGAAAAGTCAATTCACATCTCTACATTTCCTTTCCCGGCTAAATATATATGTCCAGGTCTGACATGGTCCGACAGCTGCCCTGGCAGTTTTACGTCATTCGAAAAAGCCTTTTCTGTTCGAAGCTGTGCTTTGGCGGACAAAAAGAAAAGAATAAAAAACGGAGAAGAAGGTGGGGAGAAAAAAGCGAAGCAGATGTGAATTCCAATACAGAACCTTTCTTTTGTCAGCCTTCCAAGTAACTCAAACGAGTGGAAATGGGAGAGAGAGAGAGAGAGAGAGAGAGAGAGAGAGCGAGAGAGAGAGAGAGAGAGAGAAAGAGAGAGAGAAAAGATAAAGTCGTGCCATAAAAAGACTATAGAAGCAGTTTGCAAGACAGAAGGAACTACCAGTTCCTATAATAAGTGATTATTTTAGCCGACAGGGTTTCTGGGGAACCAGGCAACTCGTCACTTCCTGCATGAAGGTCACTCCCCTCTACTGGACAGAACTCTCACAGGTGTCAATCAAACCAAAAAGTTCAGCTCCAAACGTTTGCACTGACGTCATGCCACTGGATAAAGTGCTGTATATTACATTGAATATCACCTTCAGGGAGCCTCACGTGTTAAGGTATATGAGGACAGCTGTCATGCTCAAATAGCCCTGATGAATGCAGCGATACCAAGGCAAGTCCACTGTGTAGAAGGGAAATTGCCCCCTGTACTGTATAATGCAAGAGTGGGTGACCAAACCACCGGGAGGTTGTGTAATCTAGCAAAGATAACCTTTCTTTTGGCATTAAGCCAATCCGATTAATCTCATTTCCCGCTACACTGACTGTGGGATGGCCAAGCGGAGACAAATCGGACTGTTCTGCATCAACGCTGCTCTACCACTTTAAATATTAAACATCTGATACTTTGAATGTGGGCACGATTAATTGAATGGATTACATTTCTCTTATCATAGGTTCAATTGTTGACACAAACTACATTTTATTTGTCCATCTCTATTTCTAGAAGTTATTTTTTGTATTTCCTAACCGTAGGTAAAAAAGAAAAAAAGTAATAATACACTTCAAGATTCCTCGGAACTTAACTTCATCCGCTTCTACCCTTCAGGGAATGTGAATGTGAATGTGTTACATTATAATGTGTTGTGCTACAAACGCAACAACAGAGAAAGAGGAGGAGGCGGCGGATGTTTTGTCGGGAAAAAACTGCAACACCTTTCTCTGGGATGTTAGATCAATGGACAAGTAAAGGTCAAAGGATCCCGGCAGGAGATTGAGACATACTACTGTGTCTGAAAAGATGATGAAACCCGTGACATCTGAGGAGAAATACAGGAAGGACAAGAAAATGGAAAAGAACAAAATGATTTCTCATGAAAATAAACCAGGTCCTTGGAACATCTTCGTTTTCTGTTTTTTTTGGGGGTATTTTTATTTGTGTAATGACAAAAAGACATCTATCTATCTTTGTTTTCATTTGACTTAAGAACTCTCCGGAGGTATTCGTTCGTGGGGATTCATATATTACCCCCTGTCCCAAACTCTCACCCTGGGACATGAGATATTCCTGGGCACTGTTGCTCTGTTTGGCTGGCCAAAATCCACTCCCTGAGGTACATGTGAGCATGCATACAGATTGTGGCTTCTCTCATTGCACTCCTTTGATCGGTCTCTCTTTCTCTTTCTCTCTCTCTCTCTCTCTCTCTCTCTCTCTTTCTCTCTATCTCTCTCTCTATATATCTTTATATAGCTCTCTCTCTTTCTCTCTCTTTCTTGCTCTCTCTTTCTTTCTCACTCTCTCTCTCTTTCTCCTTCTTTCTCTTTCTCTTTTACCCTCTCTTTCTCTCTCTCTCTCATTCTCTCTCTCTCTTTCACTCTCTTTCTTTCTCTCTTCCTCCCGCTCTCTCTCTCTATTACGAACCATAGTGACAAATAAAAGCATGTAGTTAGAAATTGTCTTGAGATGAGTATTGAGACAGCTAGTTGCAGATGGCGCTGGGCTTTGCCAGCTATAGGTTTATGATAAGGGCTGCGTTTAGCCATCGAATATCCTCCTTAGCCAATCTGGAATCGGATGTGCTGGTTATTTAAATAATTTCATATTTATATGAAATTATTTATGTTGAATTAATAATTCATGTTAAATTGTATGTACTTATTTTCTGAAGTATAGACTATGGACCATGAAACAAAACTTGAGCTAGCAGAAATTTCAGCAAGCAAACAAGAACATCAAGAACACCAATTGCCAACTCGATCAATACAAACTGATAAATACTAACGCCTGCATGCCAATGCTATGCTCACCATCCCCCTCCCCCTCCCCCTCTCCGTCTCTCCGTCTCTCCCCCCCCCCGCTGAAGGGGTAACTGGGAAAAAAAAAAAGTCACTCTCTGTTCATGAAGAAACCGTGGCGCGTTGCCATGGAAACCGTTCACTTTAGCTGGCCTAACTGTCTCTCCGGTCTTTCTCCTCCTGAGCCTTTCTCTACGTCTCCGCAGACATCCCAGGAAAACAAACCCAACCTGAAGCTCCACGTTAAGTCAAGATGCGCCTCACTGAACTGAAGGACTTTATGGCCCCAAAATGGATGCTCAGCTGTTACTATGCATTAAATAAATACACTCGTTCAACTACTTCTTTGTGGACTCATGCAAGAACAGCGCCGTCGGCCAAATTCAATCCCTATAAACAAGGAAACAAACTTGAAGAGTGGACAACTGCAGCTTAAAAAAAATGGAATTCCACTAACGCCTGATACAGAAAATATTTTTGCCGTATTTTTCAAATCCTGTGTTTGGCAGATTTTGTAATACAGCCTGCACACAAAGCATATGTTAATCTTGTTTGACGTAGAGCAACTTCAGGTGCCAAAACATTCCTTGGAAATTGTTGCAGGTGTGCATGCAGCTTAAAGCTTACAAAAGTGTACAAAAAAGAAGGTTGGCACACGTGAAGTAGTTTGCATGCAATAACAGCATAACTTAATGTGAGTGTGACTGCAAGGGGAGTCTGAATCCAGTGGGCATAACTGAGCTGGGAACCCCATTAAATAAATATAAATTACAAAAAAGAAATGGCTTCAAACATGCACACATGGTCGGTTAATGATACATTAGGAACAGGAAGTGATAAAAAATTAATTCTCTGTGGAATGACTACATGTGAACACCTCACGCAACAGCTATTCAAGACACAGCTAATTTACCAAACTTTCTCTTTTTAAAACGAGCGAAAACTATGACGTTCACCAGAAATAGATCCCATTGATAATACTCTTAGCTTGATCTTTTAACGATAACACAGATGTGCTGACAAGCTCGTCTAATTCATTAACAACACCAACCTTTCAAATGTAAGACACAGCTATTTATAATCCGTTATAATCTTATAATCAGTTTGAAACTAACCTAGATTTTTATTACAAAAACCGCACGTTCGAGTATGCATGCAGAGGAGGTGACTTAGTCCCTGGTAAATAATTGGTTTTATTCCCCCTATATTAACTGCCTCAGCTTTAATTGGCCTGCTACTTGGAGGACAAAAAAAGTATGTAGGCCCACGACATTAACATTTACAATTTACGGCCGAAGTTCATGGCTCCCTCTGGGGTTTCTCATGTTGGTCTCCATACGTGTGGCTAACGATAGGACTATAGAGAGCGCTCACTGCACACTCACTGAGTCCATAGCTCACGTCATTACGCTGAAGCTCAGTTCAAACGTCTTTCTTGGACGTTCTGCTGGTTCCAGTTAAATATATAGAAACCTGTCTAATGAGTCCCTTGTCGTTTTGCCACAAGACGAGCCACTGCTCACGAATCAGTTTTAGACCAGGAGCATCTTCTAATTACATGTGGCACCATCAGGCCTTCAAAATAACGAGGGGAGGGCTCTGAAAAGGTGCTTTGAAAGTCATGTGTGAAAACTGCCATGGACGTCCATGTTTGGAAGGTTGTTCATAATTAAGTGTAAATAATTAACTAAGCCTTCACGAAGAAAAGTCAGTCAGCCATCCTCAACCGGTTTGACTATTAATTTATACGTAAAGCAGGATTATTATAGAAGAATGGAAGGAAATAAAGATGAAAAGATGGGTGGCAGTGAGTTAAGGATGGATTTCAAACCTGAGTCTCCTACACCAACATCCAGCAACAATTATAGAGCATCAGACAAGCAGAAAATCCCCCTCATCAGTAACAGAGAACGTTTGATCCTTTTTCACGATACATACATTGCTACAAGTAATTTCAGGTCAGAGCCCTTTTTGGGGAAAAAAAAAATTGTTTAATTGACAAGGGCTTTGCAGCCAGAGCCCCACAGTAGTTGAAAGATTCAACAGCTTCCGTCTCCCTCCTCCTGGCACCAGGCACCAGACCAGCCCTTTGCCAGAGTAAACACCGATAGCATCCCTGTCCCAAAAGAAGGCTTATATTAGGCCGCCGCGAGGAAAATGCATGACACGTCGCCAAAGGGGGAAGTTATAACAGCACTCGAGAGCCAAGGATGTCTCCCCGACACAAATTTGTGTCACGCCCGGGAGTAAGTACTTTCCAACAAGACGCTACGTACTTTTTCAAAGCTGTTTGTTGGTCCAAAAGGAGAAGCTAAACATGTACTATTAGTAATGTGGTTGCGAAAATTCCATGTACATTTCTTTCACTTGCATCTCAGAGAGCATTTTAATTGCGAATTCAACGTTGAAACAATCTATTTTTGACCTCAGAGGTTTATTACATAGGCGTGCACACACGCGCGCGCACACACAAACACACACACACACTTCTTTCTGTGTGGAGTTTGCATGTTCTCACCGTGTTTGTGTGGGTTTCCACTGAGTGCTCCGGTTTCCTCCCACTTACAAAAACATGGGTTGATACTGATCAGTAATCAGTGCCCCTGACCACAGCACTGCCAATAGAACTGGAGTCGGTCTGTCTGTGTGTGTGTGTGTGTGTGTGTGTGTGTGTGTGTGTGTGTGTGTGTGTGTGTGTGTGGGTGTGTGTCTGATCTGTGTGTGCAAGAGTCTGTTGCGATGTGTTGGGTGAGCAAGTCTGGTGCAAATTGGCTGCCGTGGTGTCACCCAGACTGATTGTTGTGTTTGATAGCTGTCTGTCTGTTTGTTTGTGTGTTCCTAATTGGCAACCAATTTGTAAAGCGCTTTGAGTCTCGAAAAATGCGCTAAAAACTAAATCTAATCAATTATTATTATAAACACACACACAAACATACGAAGAGGAAGCTGCAGCTGCCGTGGTTGTACTTTTGATGAAGGTCTACTTGCGTGAGGAATAACAAATGTGTTGAACTCTGTGGATTTCCATTCAAAGTTTGTTCTCCCTGTATAGTTGGGTAAATGTTAATGCTAATTAATATGCTATCCTGCTTTTAAGTGCTGTGTTTGGTTGCACACAATTTGCTCTCACTCTTTTCCTTTCAATAATGAATAAACTGTTGGCCAATTAGTGTCTGTGTGCTTTGCATTCTGGGAAGCTTGCGGTCTCGTGACTCTGCATTATAAATTCAAATCAATTACGTCATTATATTTATGAAACAAAACAAAACTCTTATATTGTGATTGAAAGTTTACTTGTGTTGACTCTCAGCAGGTAAGAACTGTAAAAGTAAGGTTACCTCAACTGCACAGCAAAAAGGGCCCATAGAGAAAAAAGCACTCTGCTCAATAATTCAATCTACATTTAAATAGTTAAACATTCATTCTTGAAAGCATTGTCATAGGCGTTTCAAGTATAGAACCCCTGACTGCAGTGCACATTAACTCAAAAACAAAGTCTACCCATGAAAATATAATTCAGCTGGATCCTGACCATGCTGTTTCCTTTTGCTTCACCAAGCTATGCTACACCAATGAAAGACTTCAAAAACAGCCAACTTTAAACTTAAGTTCATAAAAGCTATTCCAACTGTACCAGACAATGACTGTTTGAATCTATTTGTTAAACTTTCTTGGTTGATGTGTTAGTTTACTCCCAGTTTATTTAACTCGCAGCAGCCCAGTGTCCCTAGCCCACATCACACAAGGAGACGAGACAAACACTCAGAGACGCTTGAATCTATAGTCAGTTAAGAGCGTGCGCTCAGCATTTGATCAGCACCATGGACAGCGGCCAGAGCTTGAAGTTCTTAACGAGTCGCTACTATTTTCCCTTATCTCAAATACAAGCGCATTAATGTGGTCAAATGGCTTGCTGTTGTCAATATTCTATGTTAAAGGTTATTTGTAGACTGGGAATAAAACGAATGTATAGAATAATATAAAATTGTGTAACTGTGTTACATTAGCCTACCAAAAAAGTCAGTATTCAACTTGTAAACAATATTATAGACACGTGTTAAGGTAACGTCTGAAAGCTACATGCTACAGGTGTTGTTTATTCAATAGGGAATCTGCTTAAGTTTCATATTAACACATTTCCTTGTCTTCAATTAAGATATAATGGTGATAAATAATGTAGCAAAGGAAAGCTATTTGACCTGCTGAAAGTGCTAGATACTAGACAGGTAGCAACCTAAAACCAAGTGTCAACTCGCAGTGTTAGTCCCAGACTAGCTAATAAGACAGCTATGTATCATAACGTCTCATAACAAAAAAAATTTTTCCAGGGATTTAAATTAAAATAACGCTACGCAATGTCTCCTTGCAAATATGCTAGCTATACTGTACAGAAGATTACACTAGCCAGGCCCAAGCTAATGTGGCAATGCTCATTCATTTAGCTGTTCAGGCTCAGGCTAAAACCAAGAAGCGTGTCCCTTGTGTTTCTGTGTTTATGCTAGGAATAAGTCGTTATTAAGCATAGTTACCAAATCATAGGACAAAGAGTGCATACATCCAAACTCACCTAACACGAAAAATGGGAGTTCGGTGTTTTCCAGATCGTCAACAACCACAATCTCCCCCGGAAAATCATTCCTGACAGAAAACAGCAGCTTCGGCTCGGAGGCCGATGGACTGTGCATGATGCTCAGGTCGTTTTCTCTCAAAAACGGCAAAGCCGACACGGTGACACTTTTCATTTTGCATTCCATATCTTGTGACTGGTCTTCGTCGCCGTTTAAACCGTTAATATTTGTGGTTTCGAAGGCAAGGATCCATGCGAGCAACAAAAGCATTCTCGGCCCCATGATGCTCCGTATCGTTTCCCGTGTATCCCCACTCTCTATGTTCGAAGCAGCCTCAGTCTCTCCCAGTGAAGAGCGGGCTGCGGATGCAAACGAGTAGTGAACGAAAATGCGCTGCTAATGCAAAAAAAAATAAAAAAAATAATGCACCCAGTAGGAAAGATAAACGCTTCTTATTGTTCATAAATTTCAATAAGCAGATCAGATGGATAGAGATTGTTTCTCAGCATTTTAACTCTGTTTAACGGAAACGGTAATTACACTGATGCAACTACAGAGGCAAAGATTCTTTATTACAATTGGCCACCACACTAACCTTTTCAAACAACTTTAAATTCAGTGGCATTCCATATAAATGTGTTAATGGGTATAATATTTGCTCAGAAAGGCTTTACTTTCCAGTCCATTCACTCTTTGGCCAATTACTGTAGTTCTCATCTTTATTTTTTGTTTTCCACTTTCAAATGAGTAGTTGTAGGATATTTTCTGACACGAAACAGTTTAAGTGTAGGCTATGGTCTACAGCATGCACGGTGGGAAAACAGGAAAACAGATATGTCCAGATATCCCAGATGCAAGACTGTACCGTTACACTTTATTTCACAAATTAGGCAGGTGTTTTAATCTTCCTTTATGGCTTTTGTCTTTATTTTTGTTTGTTTCAGTTGCTGCACTTAGTTGATATGGAACATGAAATCCAAGCACAGCTCTCTACGTTCAAAATCCAATAGGAAAGAAGTTATGCCCAGATTTAAGATAAATGAAATAGCATAACATGTTCGGGCAAACCCCCATTTTAGATATATTTCATACTATATGCCAAATGTATTGTGTTTTGTGCATGTGTCACTGACTGACCAATTGAAGAAAAAAAAAGAAATTCTGCAATATCAAAGGTGCCTGGGAGAAGAGGAAAGGTCACCATAGTTACATAAGAGTCATGTAGTCCTTTGGAGAAAATAAAATGGCCACTTGAGAAAGAATTCATTTCTTTCCAGCCAGTCAGTGCTTCACTCCAGTGTAGCCATGGCAACCTGAACATGTATAAGCAGTAGGAATGATCCAGTATGTCTATTCCTACGGCATACAAAAGTTTCCTTTATAGTAATAAAAACCTCTAGAGCAATAACCAATCTAGGTCGTCCAAGCCACAAACAAAGTACAGTATGGATTAGCTCTTTTGCCTTTCACTGAAATATTTAAAAGTAAACAATCAATATAGGGCGGAGAAGGAACCGACACTTACTGACTCACACAATCGCATACACTGATGTATTATTGATGGAGTGGCTTCCCGAGTTTGGCATGAGAGAATAGGCAAACAGCCTTGAGGACATTTCTGTGGGGTTTGGCAAGCTCTCGTTTCGATAAACATTAAATAAAGGAACAAGGCCGAGCAACGAAAGAGGAGCACAAGTTGGAAGAATGATCAAGATGGTCACTATTTTACCAAAATGTGTTTGAATTGAACGGAACAATAACTGACTGTGACTAGAAGGCCAAATTACACATTTACTCACTGATGGATTCAATGACTGATTGATTTAAATAACTGACTGACTGACTGCTAGGTAAGTGACTAACTGACAATGTTAAATGACTAGCTGACTGACTGACTGACTGACTGACTGCTAGGTCAGTGACGAACTGACAATACTAAATGACTAGCTGACTGACTGACTGACTGCTAGGTCAGTGACTAACTGACAATACTAAATGACTAGCTGACTGACTGACTGACTGCTAGGTAAGTGACTAACTGACAATGCTAAATGACTAGCTGACTGACTGACTGACTGCTAGGTAAGTGACTAACTGACAATGCTAAATGACTAGCTGACTGACTGACTGACTGACTGACTGACTGACTGACTGGGTAAGTGACTAACTGACAATGCTAAATGACTAGGACTGACTGACTGACTGCTAGGTAAGTGACTAACTGACAATGCTAAATGACTGGCTAACTGACCGACCGACCGACCGACCGACAGACATACATTGCTAAATGACTAGCTGACTGACTGACTGACTGACTGACTGACTGACTGCTCAGAGGATTCACTATCTGATAGTATACCAAGTAAGGAGGTGTCCAGAGGCGCGGGGGTGGGGGGGGGGGGGGTGGGGGTGGGGGGGGCTGTGACCTAGTGTGTTCATTAGTTTCAACAGCTAAGTTACTGATTTACTGACGTTTTGTCTGACTTACTTACTGACTTACTAACTGATTTACTGACTGGATGACTTACCGCCTTGCTGAAGGACTGACTGACTCCCTGTGTCGACTGAATGACAAACTAACTGACCCATCATATGTGGGTGAGATAGCGTGCTGATGGGGGGGGGGGGGTATGAAAGAGAGGGGGAAGGAAAGGAATGGAAATAACATTTTGTGATGAACAGACCTGCATGAGAAGTACGTCATTCCCACAGACTCCCTTCAGAGGGAAAAGGAAGCCAGGGCCAACAGGACAACTGTCTGGGATAAGAAACGGAAAGCACAAGAAGATAATGGGAGGGAGAAAAGAAAAGAGAGATAGATGGTGGCACAGAAGAGAAAACGAGAGAGAGAGAGAGAGAGAGAGAGAGAGAGAAAGACAGAGAGGTAGAGTGTGTATGAGAGAGAGAGAGAGACAGAGAGAGAGAGAGAGAGAGAGAGAGAGAGAGAGAGAGAGAGAGAGAGAGAGAGAGAGACAGAGAGAGAGAGTTGAAGAAGAGGGGTTGAAAAGAGATGCAAATAGACGAATAGAGAGTGAGGGATGAAGAGGAAAGTGCATCTGGTGGTTCGTCGAGCAGGTGCACTAGCTGGGAGCAGAGCCACAAAGTCTGATCAAGAGAAGGAGCTCAGTGTGCATTCATCTGATGCTTCCAGCAGCAGAAGAAGAAAGGGAAGAAAAAAAGAAGAAGAAAAACAACGTCAGAATAGGAAGACAAACCGCGAGCCTTGTTTTGATTACCCGAAGAAGAAAAAGGCCAATATGTTTCAATTAATGTATGACTTTCAGTGATAGATGTCAAGTAAGAACGCCGTTGATTGAGAGTGTGCTGTGAGTCTGTATTTTTAGATGCTTTGCCAGTGCCTGTCGTGTATGGCTAATGAAGTATGCAGGCAACAGTGGAGTGACTCACATACAGACAGACACCCAGGGCCTGCTGCTGTATGGATCCTAAAAACAAATCTACCTCACAATGTCTTTAGGCTCTCCTGGCCTCCTTGCAGCTGAAGCCTTGGTATCAGAGACATTTACTTTGTTACTCTGGTAGGAGAAGATGAATCATATGCAGATTTCATTGTTTTTATTCAGGATCCCCCCTCCAAACACCCCCCACCCCCACCCCCTCCACCGAAATCACCCCCAGCCCTTCCCAGTATCTGGTTTCTCCAAGTGCACTGACCATTTGCTTGGAATCTTTTAGCGTAGCTTTACAACCCTTTCCCTCGTTAGGCCACGGCTTCGAGCGCTCTGTGTACCTGAATAGACTGAACGACGGATGACTATGTTTCCGGCTGTGTGCTGCACAGTTTCTCTGGATTATGCGTGTCCTCAAACACTCTCACCATAGGGGGTTTGACTACGCCTTAAGCTATTGAAGAACCCTTATTTTTCCCAGACTAAATATCCTGCTTTCCAGTCATCCTTTATATTAAAAGGGGATTTAGTTATTAAAAGGGAAAGTCTTTCATCAGCGTAAACGGGTGAGACACATAAAAAGAGGAGTAAGACTTTTTTTTTTTACGTTTGGTCGTGGTGTTGAGCTAATTTGAGAGCCAATCTCAAACCCAAGCAAATAAGGGGCTCAAGAAATAAAGCCATTCTCAAATAAATTGTGTTTTTTTTTTTATGGCCGCATTGGTAATCTACAGCCAATTAAGCGAACCTATTTCATTTTCTGCATGGCACCCTTACTCAGATATTTCCCAAGGTACTGGTTGTATTTTGCATTTAAAGTCGTCAACAACAGCATTTGGCAGGAAATGTTTCACATAACAAAACACCACAACCTTAGGGGGTTTGAAAACACTTATAAGGTAGAATAAGCACACGAAAAGGTCAAATACTTGCTAGAATTTAATGCAGTTTTCAGACCGTTCTGGATGAATCTGGTATTTTAATAAATCTTAGCGCTTATGTATGAATATGAATATGTTATGGGAATAAATATTTCTCTCGGATATATAATGAGGTTACTCTCACCAGAAAAAGTTTTGATTTCGCAGGGCTGGCCTGTCCTTTCCCTGAAGAATCGTTTGCATTTGAGTTATGAAGCGCAGGAGGGAAAGAACATGAATATCTAATGGTGGCATATTCATAGAAATGATAAGTTCTTCATATCTGTTCTATAAAGACACGCACACACGCGTGCACACACACACACACACACACACACACACACACACACACACACACACACCCACCCACACACACACTGTGTGTCTTATCAGCAGCACCTCCTGAGAGCATACAGCGTTTTTACATTAGTGGTCACTCATACAGTGGAATCACATTCCTGAACTACCCTGGGCAATGTGAATTCCGTGCGTTCACTAACTGTTCAGGACACAACAAAATGCTTTAATTTAAACGACGGACAAGTCAGCCTGCCCTTCCTTACAACAGAAGCAGCCAGCCTGCGCTCATGGATACATTTAGCCCCTTACGAGTCGTGTTTTTCGATTAAAGATGATTTGTAAGAGCAGTTTTGTAAAATACTGTACATTCTGATTGGTCATTTGGAGATAGCTGTGAGAAAAAAAACAATTAAAGTGTCGTTGTATTTTAGGTGTGGGTGGTCCTTGTCTCTTCATACACTTGGTTGACATTTGAAAACACTGTATATGGGGGGCTCAGTTTGTGGAATCCTAACATTTTGGACACTAAATGGACTGCATTAATATAGCGTTTCTCAACTGGAATGGAACAAAGTGCTTTCCAATGCTGCCCCCTCACTCACCCATTCACCAATGGAGTTAGGACACTTATCAAAGTGTCTGCCACCATACAGTCGCATGCTTGCACAGGGAGCACCTCGGGGGTTCAGTGTCTTGCACAGGGACACTCTGACACATTGACAGGAGGAGCCGGGGATCGAACCGCCAACCCTTGGATCAACCCACTCTGCCTCGTGAGCCACAGCCGCCACATAACTAGTTAGGGTCTATTTGGGTAATCTAGTATGGTCATTGGAATTGAGGAATTATAGTTCATCATCATCATCATCATCGTCATCCGCTTTGTCCGGGGTCGGGTCGCGGAGGTAGCAGTTCAAGCAGGGCATCCCAAACTTCCCTTTCCCGGGCCACATTAACCAGCTCTGACTGGGGGATTCCAAGGCGTTCCCAGGCCAGTGTGGAGATATAAATCCCCCTTATCTCCATCTCCCTTAGGGATAGGGTGAGAAGTTCAGCCATTCGTGAGGGACTCGGAGTAGAGCCGCTGCTTCTTTGCGTAGAAAGGAGCCAGTTGAGGTGGTTCGGGCATCTAGTAAGGATGCCACCTGGCCGCCTCCCTAGGGAGGTGTTCCAGGCACGTCCAGCTGGGCGGAGGCCGCGGGGCAGACCTAGGACCAGGTGGAGGGAATTATAGTTGCAAAAACCAAATCATGTTATCTTATCAAACACAGTGTAATTATATTAGTGCTAATTTTACTCTTTTAACAGTAGTGGTACTCTAATTACCGTTGCCAATGCCTATAATCCAGTTTGCATCACTTAGTTTGTTTTACTCTTACTTTCCCTTAAAAACATATATTTGACTTTTTTGCGTTGTTTGGAATTCTGACACTTGTCAAAATGTCTGCCACCCTGCAGAGTACCCTAAACGACACATATGGAGAAGACTCTCAGTCTGTTGGGAAGACAAAGAACACACAGCGAGCCGTGCCTGGTACTGAATCCTTCCATGGAAACGTCCCAACACCATCCACCCACAACTGTCTTACTGTTCACCACACACCACACGTGCAGTCGGTCTTCTCTCTCTCTCTCTCTCTCTCTCTCTCTCTCTCTCTCTCTCTCTCTCTCTCTCTCTCTCTCTCTCTCTCTGTCTCTCTCTGTCTCTCTCTGTCTCTCTCTCTCTCTCTCTCTCTCTCTCTCGCTCTCTCGCTCTCTCGCTCTCTCTCTCTCTCTTTCTCTCTCTTTTGTTCTCTCTCTCTCTCTCCCTCATCTTTCGTTCTACCCTCTCTCTCTCTGTCTCTCTCTCCTCTCTCTCTCTCTCTCTCTCTCTCTCTCTCTCTCTCTCTCTCTCTCTCTCTCTCTCTCTCTCTCTCTCTCTCTCTCTCCCCCACCCCTCTCCCTCTCTCTCTCTCTCTCTCTCTCTGCGTGTCTCTCTCGCTCTCTCTCTCTCTCTCTCGTTCTCTCTCTCTCTCTTTCTCTCTCTTTTGCTCTCTCTCTCCCTTTCTCTCTCTTTCTCTCTCTTTCTCTCTCTCTCTTTCTCTCTCTCTCTTTCTCTCTCCGTTCACCTCTCCCTATCCCTCTCTCTCTCTCTCCCTCCATACCATACCTCTTTCTGTCTCTGTCAGTTTGTCTCTCTTTCAAACACACACACACACACACACACACACACACACACACACACACACACACACACACACACACACACACACACACACACAGGTCACACTCTCCCCTTCTTCCTATCTCCATCTCCTGCCACCTCTCTTCACTTGTCCCTCTCTTCACCTGTCCCTCTCCAGAGATGTGCCAGCTTCACAAGATGAATGGCAGAGGGGCGCGTTTGGCCCAGAGCCCCCCTCCCTCCCTCCCTCCGGCACAGATTACCTGAACAAACCATCCGAGGGCAAGGGGTCACTACAAAAACACACCCGGCCACACACACACACACACACACACACACACACACACACACACACACACACACTCTGAAAACAGAGAAAGAGAGAGAGCGAGAGAGAGATGGAGAGAGAGAAATAGATAGAGAGAGAGAGAGAGAGAGAGAGAGAGAGAGAGAAGGGGTTGGAGGAGACTCGCTCGAGTTCCCTTAAAGTGCCCCTCCCAGACCTGACCTTCTAGTTATGGCCATCATCCCCCCCTTGGGTGAGCAGTGGCATCTGGCTAGGTAATGTATTGTTGGCTTGTAGAGCCATGCCAAGCAAGAGCAGGGGAGGATCACAGGGCCTTGTGTACCCCGTTGTTCCACCATCTGTGGGCGTATTGGCTGTCATTAGGGTTTCTAATTCTGGGGGGCGACTTGGGGATTAGCCAAACGAGGGCAGAAAATGTCATTACCCGCCCCCCCTCCCCCGACCCCCTTCCGCAGGAGCCGTGGACATATTTACATATTTATACACCTTAATTGTCTTTGCTCTTATTGCCGTGACATTGAGGCAGCCTGAGAGAAGAGAGACACGAAGCAGGGAAAGCGTGGGCGTCGCCAACGAGTGTGCTGCGTCGCTGATTTCGCGGCGTTATTAGGGGAAGGCTTCCTCACCTAGTCCCGGCAGAGCGGGAAAACCGGATCGGTGGGAGGGATGTTTTGGTGAGTTGGCTGGTGACACGCTGCTCATGTTTTTGCACAGTTCAATCAAATAAGGTGAGTGGCGCTTAAGTGCTTGCCGACCCTGATTCTTTGAGAAGCACAATTAAAAAAATTAAGAAAATTAAGATGACTGTACTATACAGAACAACTTGAGACCTCATAATATTAATAAAATAAAGATTGCGTCATGGATTATGTGATTCTTGTTTCTTTTCTGTACTGTCAATCTGCCTGAACTTTAGAGTTCATGTAAGTTCTCCCAAAGTGAGTAAAAAGTCGAACAGAAATTACGTAGAACACAAACATTAGCGATAGCTGGAACAGGGGACATTAAAGCAGGAGAACAGACTTCTGCTTAGGCTTAATTTTATCAGAGGATTCCAACAGGAACAGAGATCAATGGTGTGTCCCCCCCACCCCACTCCCACTAAAACATTTTACCAGGAGTCAGGATAATCTCCCTCCTCATCTGTAGTGACTTCAACACAAGTCATCAAAATAACAGTGTGCGTATAGCTAGCAATAATGGAAAAAAAACACAAAAAAACCCTGAATACTCCTCTACAGCTGTGGTGATTATTTTATAGACGATAAGCCCGCTCTGACTGTCCATTGGTGGAGATATGAAGGACGGGAGAGGAAACAAACAAACAAACAAACAAACAAACACACAAACACACACCACACACACAGCTCTAAAAACAAGGATGGCGTGTGGGTGGGGTGCCTTTTTGAGCTCCGAGACAAAAAGGCACATTTATCCCCCAGGAGCGAACGTTCCACTGTCACTGGCTCACTCTATCCTCTCAGCCTATGTGACGTAGCTCACGCACATCTCTGCTCTCATCCCTCGTGTGTTCAAGGAGAGAGAACACAAAGGGACCAAGGCAAAGCAGGGAGGAGGAGGCCGGCCAGTGTCTGTGGTGGTGTTTGTGTTGGTGGTGGGAAAATAAAGAGAGAGAGAGAGAGGTTGGGTGAGAGAGAGAGAGAGAGAGAGAGAGAGAGAGAGAGAGAGAGAGAGAGAGAGAGAGAGAGAGAGAGAGAGAGAGAGAGAGAGAGAAAGAGGGAAGGCGAGATAGAGAGGGAGAGAGAAAGAAAGGTAGAGAGAGGGAGAGGGAGAGAGAGATAAACCAACAGAGAGAAAGAAGGG
>JAPMUY010005888.1:35000-47500 GCA_026901105.3 Galaxias olidus
CTGGCAGCTGGCCGTTGGCCTGTCGGAGGAGGAGGAGGAGGAATCAGGCAGTGTTGACAACAGTCTATTGTTTCACATATGTACATTAATCCGCCTTTAACACTGAGGCTTTTCAGCCGACCAAAGCACAGCTGACGTTTCCATCCGAGGCTGGGCTGGGGGTGCTGCCGTGTTTACAGTATATTTTCTTTTCTTTGTTCACGACGAAATGTAAAAGCTGCTTTCTTTTATATCTAATCCGTGGACAAAAGGTTCTTTTTCGTAAGCTGCTTTATAAAGTGTTTCTTTTATTTTTTTTTTTTGAGGAGAAGATCGTTTTCATAGGATTTTTCAAATGAAGAGCCAGTACCTCCTGTTGTGTTAATATGTGCTGAACATATGTTGTTTGTTTTGTTAAAAGTCAGGGACTAAGCTGTCTCCCTATCGTTTACTTTTAAGAAGTGACATTGAACAGCAAATGTCTGTAAGATGATGATAATTGGTATTGATCGTCTGTTTGCTGTGCTCCTTTGCTCTCAGTCAAATGATGTGCTTGTTTGGGGTCACATAATGGTTTACTTCAAAATAATTCATGGTTTGGAACAATTATCTATTGTCGTACTAATACTATATCAAGGATTAAAATATATACTTCAAAGAAAATTATGAGATTATTGGACAAAATAAACAAACCAACTGCCAAAGAATCATCTCAGATCCTTCAACATTTGAAGAAACATAGACAGTATGTTCTTGGTCAAATAATTATCTGTACTTTTATCTATTGAGTTTGTTGAGAATTGAGTCACAGAGTGTTTAAACAAAGAGTTTGGGGGTTTTTGTCAGTAGGTTGCTCTACCTTTTTTTTCTCTGTCATATTATGACAAACTTGAAGCAGAGAAGCAGTTTGCGTTCTTACAGCTGCAATGCTCGTGGACACCTATAGAGGGAGCAGGTAGCTATAGACAGGGCGTTTAACGAAGCATGTCGCCAGTCAGCACTTCGCTCTTTCCACTTCTTCTTCTGTGATGAAAATTTACCAGATTCAGATTTGATGACGCAAGTGTTATTCTCCACCTCTTTGGCTGTATTTAGTTTTTAGTTTTTTCTTCTGAAACTGATTATGAAAATGTTTCAGAATCAGGATGCTCGGTGATTATAGGCTAAATTCAGAGGTAGGGCTACATTGATCTCCTTGTATCTTACAGTATCGAGCCGGGATTCATTGAGTTTGACATCCAAACCGTCCATTGATTTTCACTCTTACTGTCAAGGGAGATTTAATCTCTTGGCCCCTAAAGCCAAACAGGTTATGCAGCAGAAACGGACCTTTTGTATTTTCCTGACCCACTTTATTGTCATTTAAGTACAAAGTGCTTGCGCCAGCATTTAGACCCTAGTTTTTGGTGCAACTGAGGCAGGTTCCCTCTGTAGACAAAGAAGGGATGGAGCAGAAGGAGGACAGGTGCAGGAAGTGAGAGATGCATGGCAATGGCGACTTAAAGACAGAGAAAGCAAAGAGTGACCCAAAATTAAAGGGAGTGCATGAAATATACATAAAAAAAGAAAGTGGAAAGAGTGTGCACATTTATTTTTCAATATTTTCTTTCTCTCTTTGTGCGTGTGTTTGAGGTTGTGTCTGTGCTCGCGGTGTGTGCATGTCGGTTCGGTTACTACAAAGGAAGAATAGGACAAGTGTTGTTATTTGGTGGGTTCATGAAGCGGTATTCCTCAAGGTATGGGTGAAATATTGAGTAAGCCGAGCCACGCGAGCTGGCGCGTCTGGCAACGCAGCTGGATATAAATTCTACCCCTCCGAAAATACTTTAATGGTAAACAGACCGAGGAAGCAAAAAGCCGTGGAGAAATCTTATTTCCCCAGATTGAGTCGGTCTAGTTCAGAGAGGTGATGGAGTGGGAGCGGAATCTGTCTCCGTATTAAAACCCTATCAACGCGTCACATCAGCAAAGCCACTTGCCAAGAACATCTGTGCAGACACGATAATAGTCTTCCCAACCTTTTAGACACATCATTGGTGCCTGGGCAAGTTTGGGTCATTGACTATATTTCCATAATGGAACCGAAAGGTAAGCTGTGTAGAAAATAGGATAGAGATGGTTTAGAGACAAGACCTAGCTGGCGCAGTGTTACCAATAACCAAAACTAATGCCAGCGATAAGGCGAAATAAAGACTGCACAAAACGGACTGGGTAAAACACGTCCTTCATTTTGTTAACTTTAAGTATGGTGTTGTTTACTCATTCTTTAAGTAAGCATACCATTCACATAACAACGAGTTGTTTTTGTTTTGTTATATTGTTCATTCATCTTTTTTTGAAACTTTGAGATGAAAATATTATCTTACAACTTACAGAAATATATGAAGGTAAGCTATAGTATTCCTGAACTGCTGTGTAAATCATGCTAATGTATTCATTGATCAGTCATTTTTTCAAACTTCCTTGCTATTGGTGGTGTTCCCGCTAAGTTGTTTGGCTGCTTTGCATTTTTTTTTGTGTGTGTGTGTGTGTGTGTGTGTGTGTGTGTGTGTGTGTGTGTGTATGTATGTGTGTGTGTGTGTGTCAGACTGAAATTAGGGGTATGCTTTTGATCTAAATCAATCAATGGTTTGGAATAATTGGTTTCCAGAGAAGAAAGATACAAATTCAAAAAAAAATTTAATTGAAAATTACCTTTCAAACAATGATGTGGTTGGCGATCGAACACAATAAAAGTATTTTGAAAGCAGTCCCAAAAATAAATCTTCATAAGTATTAAGATGAAATGATCCTTGTTTCATTATTATAACTATGAAGACAATAGGTCAATGTATTAGTTCAAGCCATTTTCTTCTCTCAAACTGTCAATTAGATTATTATAAGCATGACAAATTTGACCCATGGGTTAGGCGAGCAAGTTCAATCAACAAGAATACTTTTTTAAATAATTGATTTTAGGATCTTCTCTGTGCCAAGACTACTTTACTGCCTTGGGTGAAAGATAAGTAGTGGTTTGTTTTTCATTCATTTTCCACCATTGTCAAGTTCAGAGGTCAGTTACCGAATTATACGGTCGATTATACAAACGGCTGCAACATGTGACTGGATTATAAAACTTTTATCAGCATGACTTTGCCAGCCAGCCGGGATTTAACCTGTTTCCTGGTCTATTCCCAGGGTTCAATGTTCAATGACCTCATATGCATGAGATGGGGTCACAGCGCATTGATTAGCCAGTAGCCTATTGCTCTGTGAAATTAATCTAGTCGGAGACACTGCACCATGTCATATACACTAACCTTAACAAAGAGGCATAGATGCAATAACAGCAACGGTTGACTGGAAGGGACCTTTCTTTTAATGTAGATGATTTTAGTCATGGTGGCGCATGAATTAGCTAAGCCTTGCTGGCAGTCAGATTTCGTTTTAAGACGGGGGGGGGGGGGGGGGGGGATTTGGAAAAGGGAGCCGCTTATACTTGGAAAGAGTCCTCGTGTGTGTGTGTGTGTGGAGAGCCGGGAACACTAGCATCGGTTTAGGAGTGCGGGCTGTCGTTTGGAGGGAATCCGGGGGGACACGGGAAGTTCAGGGACTTTCCTTGCTAAGGATTATTGAACAGAACATTTTCTAGTAGACGATGGGAGTGATCCTGTCTGATCGGACCGGATGGTAGGGTCCGACCCCCCTCTCGTCGACTCCCCGTGACTAGTCCGAAATGAGAGTATATCCTCTCTTGACTAAGATATCTCCACGGATCGAAGCGCAGTGCCGTGCTGAACGGAGGATGTGTTTGAACTGTACGTGTTGCTTTCTCTATAGGATGAATACAGAGAAGAGAAAGATTCGTGGACAGTTCAATTGCAGTGATAAAACACATTCAATAAGTGAATATTATTAGTATTAAAATAGTTTGTAGACAGTTGTATTGAATATAATATGTGTATTACCATAAATAGCGTTGTGACGAAGAGAGAGCTGAGCCAGAAGGCAAAGCTCTCAATCTACCGGTCTATCTTCGTTCCTACTCTCACCTATGTTCATGAAGGGTGGGTAGTGACCGAAAGAACAAGATCGCGAATACAAGCGGCTGAAATGAGCTTCCTTCGCAGGGTGGCAGGGCTCTCCCTTAGAGATAGGGTGAGAAGCTCAGTCATCCGGGAGGAGCTCGGAGTAGAACCGCTGCTCCTCTGCGTTGAGAGGAGCCAGTTGAGGTGGCTCGGGCATCTGATTAGAATGCCTCCTGGGCGCCTCCCTAGGGAGGTGTTCCAGGCACGTCCAGCTGGGCGGAGGCCGCGGGGCAGACCTAGGACCAGGTGGAGGGATTATATCTCCACACTGGCCTGGGAACGCCTTGGAATCCCCCAGTCAGAGCTGGTAAATGTGGCCCGGGAAAGGGAAGTTTGGGATGCCCTGCTGGAACTGCTACTTCCGCGACCCGACCCCGGACAAAGCGGATGAAGATGATGATGATGATGAATAGCGTTTTACTGTTACATAGTATAAGATGCATTGTGCTGTATTGCTTTACTATAGCACCGTGGAGTTTCATGCTGTTTGTTCAAAATGGGCTTTGAGATTGTTTCTCCTATTCTAAACGTGACAAGGACACTTATTCCAGATGATACAAACACACACACACACACACACGCACATACACTCGAATGCATATAGAAGTTATCTACCCACCTGTCATCTTGAAATCATATTTAACGTGTAATGCTAAGCTCACCATGTAATCCATCCCTAAGTGGAATCTCCAGATTGCTCCGGGTCAAAAGGCCCAGCCGTTAGAGAAATGATTTATAGGACAAGAGAGTCAAGGATCAAAAAAGAGACTGCCAACCGCGGGAGCCAATTGATTCTCACCTAAGCGGGGCACAGGTGGACTCTCTCCCAATCAGAAGCCACAGCGGGGCTCTCACCGAGTGTTTTAATTGGCCGCAGAGAAAGCCCAAGTCATCAGAGACCACAAGCTGAAAGCCATTACTCCTGGCGACGGTGTCCAGCAGCCCCGTCGGCCCACAGATTACACTCTGGCCTCTCTCTCTCTCTCTCTCTCTCTCTCTCTCTCCCTCTCTCTCTCCCCTCACACCTTTACTAAACGCAGGAGAAAGAGGGGGACAAAATGAAAAGGGAGAGTGAAAGGCTGGCCATCGATTGTACGGCCATATATATATATATATATATATATATATATATATATATATATATATATATATATATATAGTATATACAAAAATTCCCCTAGATTGAGAATCATATTTACTAATAGAAAGAAAAAAAAACAAAAGTCGGGCACCCATGCCATTACAGGAAAATTGAGTTTTGCTACTTATGAATTATGTTTTATTTAGGGACATTTCCTGCTACAAAAACGTAATACAATAGGAAAATGGCAATGAATGCTGATTATTTTTTCAAGGCAGCAAGCAAGCTCCAGTGGGAAGCAGAGTGCCACCATTTGTGCTCGGCAGCATGGGTAATTGGGTTCCTAGATGTAATTGGAAACCGGAGAGTATGCCGCTGTCATCTGTTGCCACGTGGAAGGAACCCTGACAGAGTGAGGGACAGAACAGAACGCCGCTGCCTTTTGTGACACAGCTGTTCTAGAACCCACGCGGGGGCTCATGAGGAGACGCTGGAGCTTCCGGTTCCACTCACCACCGTCGCGTCGTAGTTCTTTCTCCTTCTCCCCGCCCCTCTTACAAGCCAGCTCGTGGCCCGCTGCCAGATGGATGGTTGTCGTTACTTTATTCCCCTGGCATTTCACCGCAGGGTTCAATGACCTTTTAAGGCCCTATCTAGCGCTATCAGGGACAGGGATTACCTATCGATCAACCGCTTTGACTGCTGTTGCACTCATAGGCTCAGTGGCGTAGTGTGTGTGTGTGTGTGTGTGTGTGTGTGTGTGTGTGTGTGTGTGTGTGTGTGTGTGTGTGTGAGTGCGTGTGGCTTTATAAGTGAGGCGATTATTAACCTGAACGACGACATGAGGAGGTTCAGCACTCATCCCCTTTACGTACACTTATAGAACACTCCATGGATTGATGGGATTTGTAGTTCTTTTTTTTACGATAGGCCCATTATGGGAAGGGTTCCATGCCGTTATGGGACCTCATATTAATAAGGTCACCTTAGAGGTCGATGTACATTGGAACGTGACTTCGTGATTATCTCCGTCGCAATGATTTAAGTCATACCTGACACTCGGGCCTCGTGGAGAAGACCTTGAAGAGGAAAAGCCTTTTTATAGTTCATCTGATGGGATGCGGCAGGGGACGTTTGTAGTTCATCTGATGGGATGCAGTAAAGCGTTTGTAGTTCATCTAATGGGATGAAGTAAAGCATTTGTAGTTCATCTGATGGGCTGCGGTAAAGCGTTTGTAGTTCATCTGATGGGATGCATTAAAGCGTTTGTAGTTCATCTGATGGGCTGCAGTAAAGCATTTGTAGTTCTTTTGATGGGATGCAGTAAAGCGTGTGTAGTTCATCTGATGGGATGCAGTAAAGCATTTGTAGTTCATCTGATGGGATTAGGTAAAGTGTTTGTAGTTCATCTGATGGGATGCAGTAAAGCGTTTGTAGTTCATCTGATGGGATGCAGTAAAGCGTTTGTAGTTTATCTGATGGGATGCGGTAAAGCGTTTGTAGTTCATCTGATGGGATGCAGTAAAGCGTTTGTAGTTCATCTGATGGGATGCGGTAAAGCGTTTGTAGTTCATCTGATGGGATGCAGTAAAGCGTTTGTAGTTCATCTAATGGGATGCGGTAAAGCGTTTGTAGTTCATCTGATGGGATGCGGTAAAGCGTTTGTAGTTCATCTGATGGGCTGCGGTAAAAGCGTTTGTAGTTCATCTGGTGGGCTGCGGTAAAGCGATTGTATCTGATGGGATGAGGTAGGGGACGTCATACGGAAGCTGTCTGCTCCCGTGAGACTTACAAGCCACGCAAACACCGACTAGCTAGACGTCAACCTCCCCTCGCCGCAACGTCTATCATTTTTGTCCCACACCGATCTCGGCTGTGCGCCACTAACAACCCTCCCTCCCAGAGGAGAAAGGCAGAAAGAAAAAAAAGTATACATATATATCTCTTCCAGTCTTTTTCTCTCTGAAGTGAAGAGGGAATTGACAAAGTCCTGCAGGCTTTTCCCGGTCTAATGATTAAACCTATGCGATATCTCTCCTAAGCCAAAGCAGTTGGTGCGACTCGTGCGTCAGGGTGGAGAGGGGGAGCTCCCTCGTCTCCCACATGCATCTCCGGGAACACTTTAATACCGTACACAAGGTAATTAGATCAGGATTCAGACGGGCTGGGAAGATTGGAGCGTTTAAGAGAGAGGGAAGAAAAGAAGAGGAAGAAAGACGAGGAAGAGGAGGAGAAAATGGGAGGATCCAGTGCTTTCCACTGCTGATGACACTATTCAGAGAGAGAAAGAGAGAGAGAGCGAGAGGGGAAGAAAAAGAGAGAAAAGGAGAGAATGAGAGATAGGGAGATTGAGAGACAGAGAGACTAAGAAGGCGTGTGTGTGTGTGTGTGGGCGGGGGGGGGGGGCTTATTCCAAGCTGAAAAACAACACCCGGTGATTAGAAGCCTTCCTTTGGCGTCACCAGGATCAGAAATATTTTCACATACCCGCTCTTCTTCATCACATACCCCCTCTTCTTCATCACATATCCCCTCTCACATACACCCCCCGCCTTATTCTTCAAATACTGTGTGTGCATGCCTTTGCATGTAGCAGGTTCACCCAAGAGCCTGTCTTGAGACGGTATGGCCGACTGGATAATTGAGCTGTCGAGTTCGACCTCCATGTATAGGCCTCCGTACACTTACACGACACCAGGCACAGGGTCTACTGACGCAAAGAGAGAGAGAGAGAGAGAGCTCTCCTTCCGGTTTTCCCGTTATTCCCATCCACTTCATCATCTTCGCAACGTGAGCCACGCACACCCTAATTAGGAGATGTGTTATGATTTACACATTCCTGTCATGTGGGTGGCAAGCGACGCCTTGCAACTGATAAATCACCACGGAAATGGTCTCATCATATTAGCATTGCTCCAGGTGTGTCTGACGTATCGCTATGGGAGACGTGACTCCACTGTAGGAGTGGGGGACGCTGGGATTCTCACTCCGGGGGGACATTTTGTGTGGCTCTCGTAGAGCGCGGAGCCTTTACGACGATGTTAGCGTGATGAATTACGTCCCGCATTAAAACATTTGGTTTTGAAAGTCAGGTGTTTGATGTTCCTGCTTAGCATGCCCTTAAGAGGATATTCACTCATGAATCAAAACACAAAAGATCCCGCCCTTAAGACGATATTCACTCATGATTCAAAACAAAAGATCACTCCCTTAAAGAGGATATTTACTCATGATTCAAAACACAAAAATGGGGTGTGTTTTCTGTATTCATTTAATTTTTTCCACACACCGTGGTTCCTCTCTCCAACAGTGTCCCAACCTATCAATGGATATATAAATGGATCCATATAAATGGATTCCCTGATTTAGAGGAGATGATGTTTCTTAATGGAGTCATACTGTGAACTGGGGGACTACAGTTATGAGTCTGTGGTTTGCAGAGTCAAACAGTGGCACCCATCCTTCATCTGAAAAGACTATTCCCAATGAATACAATTCCCACTGTGTCATGTGACTGAGTCACTGTGAGAGAGGTCAAACTGTCAAGATAGAGTAGGCACCGGGATTTAGGCTTTATGAATTATGCATCTAGGTAAAGGTCAAAACTTATTCAAAACATATTCAGTAACCTGCGCTGTCACCCCATCTCTCTCTCTCTCTCTCTGTCTCTCTCTCTCTCTCTGTCTCTCTCGCTCGCTCTCTTTCTTTCTATCTCTCTCTTTTACTCACTCACCTCTTATTTCTCCTTCCCTCTCTCTCTCTCTCTCTCACCCATCTCTCTCTCTTCTCTCTCGTTCTTTTGCTTCTCTCATTCTCTTTCGCTTTCTCTCTCTACTGTTCCTCGGCCTTTTCGCGTCGCCCTCAGTTCGAATCTGTACCCTTTCCTCCTTCTTTCCCCGTCCTTCACTTCTATCTCCCTGCATCTGTTTATAAGCCCGTCTTCTATATCCGCCTCTCTCCTCTTCCTCTCCCTCTCTTCCTCTCCTTCCTCTCCTTCCTCCCCTGCGCTCCATTATCTTCACCTGCGTGCCGCCGCATCAAACCAGGGATCACTGAGATTGTCATCTCTGTGACTTGCTCATCGGTGGCTTCCCCTCTTGGAATAAAGCTTTGGCCAGACGTGCGATGCTCTCCAGATTACCAGCGGTCGGCAACGACCGCGTCGATGTCCCTCCGGGCCCCCAAAATAAGACGTGTCACCCTGCAGCTCCCTCCCGCAGACACGCGGTCAAGTCGGGCCGCCGGCGTATCTGACGTCGATACAGATTTACTCCGTTTTGGCAGATTAGATATTCATCGTAAGTTTTGTTACGGAAAGAAATATGAACTAGCTGAGAAATGGGACACCTTCTCTCATGAAACGATATCTGACACGAAATTAAGATGAGAATGCATTTTACACTTACAATCTGATATCCTTTTTTTTTATAAAAACATATTGATTTATTTATATGAGAAATTATATAAATGACACTCTTTACATACAGGCATCTCACAAAGGGGCTGTTATGAACTTACGCAACTATGTCCAACTACATCCAACTACATGCAACTACATCCAACTACATCCAATTACATCCAACTACATCCAATTACATCCAATTACATCCAATTACATCCAACTACATCCCACTACATGCAACTACATCCCACCACATGCAACTACATGCAACTACATCCAACTACATCCCACTACATGCAACTACATGCAACTACATCCAACTACATCCAACTACATGCAACTACATGCAACTACATCCCACTACATGCAACTACACGCAACTACACGCAACACCATGCAACTACATCCAACTACAAATACAAGCCTCACGCTGCTCGTACTGTAAGTGGAAGTCCCTCAAACTGCGGAGGAAGGAAGGCTGAACATTTCAAAACCAAGACATTAAAGACATTCAGTGCACACACAGCCTGTGGGGGCGTTGTAAGAGAAATTAAGTATCATACCTTTGTGAGATCTCTTTTAAGGGCTACAGCAAGATTTCTTTTACAGTCTGTGTTGTGTTCGTTTTCATTCATCGTCCTTTGACCCTCACGGTAACAAAGACTGTCGATTCACTCCCCTCTTCTGCCCTACACCGGTCATGAACCCAACGGGGTCCTGTGCTCGCCAGCACCAAAATCCAGTGCCCCTAACCCATTGATCTGAGTGATGGTAGTTATAGCAGAACAATCTAGTGCCCCTAACCCATTGATCTGAGTGATGGTAGTTATAGCAGAACAATCTAGTGCCCCTAACCCATCGATCTGAGTGATGGTAGTTATAGCAGAACAATCTAGTGCCCCTAACCCATTGATCTGAGTGATGGTAGTTATTGCAGAACAAGCTAGTTTATACTGGTCACTCACCATTACACACATTACACACTCTTATATAAATATATACTCCCTTTCCATTGTCACTGAGCCACAGAGCTCTTAGTCCTGCATGGGAGATGAACACGACCTTGTCTGGGTCTAATTTTAGTTAGATCCTCGGAGCTATAGCCCGCAGGCTTCAGCGCAGCGGCTCGGAAACCGTGAATCCCAATAATGAGGCATACGCTGTACATAACAGCAACCCGCGTTGCCTGTCACTGTGTCATTTGAGTGACGAGCGATCCCCCCCCCCCCCCGTGGCGCAGAGAAGCCTGTGGCTCGGCCGTGTAAGGTTTATGTGTTCACTTAAATGCTGCATAAGCAAAGGTCCTGTCTACCGTTTCATTTTTTATATATACCTTTTTCCTGGTTAAGAATTCCAATCAGAACGAACTGTACTACAGTGTCAAGATAAAAAGGGATCGGGTCACAGGTCCCTCAGTATACAGGATAACCAGAATTATTCTCCCACAATGGTGAATGAGAGAGGACAGCCTTAACACAGTGTAAAGCTGTGGGCCAAGTGTGGAGAACATTGAAAGGAAGAAATCCCTTTATTGTATGTGCAATTATTCACCACATATTCATATATCAGTTTGTTTTAGTTGGTCGTATTGGTGAAAAAAAGACTTCACAAAATGGTGTGTACAACACAACACAACATGTCACAGCACAACACAATACAACACAGCACAACACAACAAAGCACAATACAACAAAGCACAACACAACACAATACAACACAGCACAATACAATACAATACAGCACAATACAGCACAGCACAATACAATACAGCACAACACAACACAACAAAGCACAATACAACAAAGCACAGCACAGC
The DNA here is from genome assembly GCA_026901105.3 of Galaxias olidus. NCBI lineage: Eukaryota > Metazoa > Chordata > Actinopteri > Galaxiiformes > Galaxiidae > Galaxias > Galaxias olidus. The sequence continues at coordinate 46,346 of JAPMUY010005888.1, forward strand.
ACAACACAACACAATACAACACAGCACAACAAAGCACACCCAGCACAACACAATACAACACAACACAACACAACAAAGCACACCCAGCACAACGCAACACAACACACCACAACACAATACAACAAAGCACAGCACAGCACAACAAAGCACACCCAGCACAACACAACACAACCCAATACAGCACAGCACAACACAACACAACAAAATACAGCACAGCACAACACAACACAGCACAATACAACACAATACAACACAACACAACACAACAAAGCATAGCACAACAAAGCACAGCCCGCACATCACTACACAACACAACACAACACAACAAAGCAAACCCAGTACGACACAACACAACACCACACAATACAGCACAACACAACACAACACAATACAACAAAGCACAGCATAGCACAACACAACACAACACAGCACAGCACAACACAACAGAACACAACACAACACAACACAATACAACACAACACAACAAAGCACAGCACAACAAAGCACAGCCCGCACAACACAGCACAACACAACACAACAAAGCAAACCCAGTACGACACAACACAACACCACACAATACAGCACAACACAACACAACACAATACAACAAAGCACAGCATAGCACAACACAACACAACACAACACAACACAACACAACAGAACACAACACGATACAACACAGCACAACACAGCACAGCACAGCACAACACAACAAAGCACATTCAATCTAGTGGATAAATGTGAAGGAGTCATCTGACCATGGATTAAACTGCGGCTTTGTATTTTAATAGTTCCTCCTCAAGTTCCCATCAAGTGACCTCTTGCCCTGTTGTTGATGAAAATCTACAGCAACGTTTTTCTACTCATAAAGCTTTGGTGACTTTGTTTGAAATATATATTTATATAATATACGGCATATTCGGATTTGATTGCTTGTGATGACAGAAGGCAGATGGGCAGACATAGTCCTCGAGACAAGAGGTCGCCAAGAGGTAATTCAAACACAGAAGCGACCCGCCCCATCGTCCAAACCCCACTCTCTGTTCTTGTCGTTCTACATAATTCACAGACAGACTCTTAGAAAATAACAAACATACAGTAAATAAATTACTCTGTCGTTGGGGCCTGACACTAAACCAGCTTATCTCTCTCTCT
>JAPMUY010005888.1:52500-92500 GCA_026901105.3 Galaxias olidus
TGTGCATGTGTGCATCTGTGTGTGTCAGAGGGCAAAAAAATACTGACTACATTTCTCAGCTGACATATGAGCTCTAGAACATCTTACATTTTTACATGTTTGCGTCACGCTGAGCCGGTAGTCCCCATCCTCTATACATGGGAATTGTAGTCTTAAAAGTTTAAAGAAAGTGGCAATTGGAGCCATTCATAATTCATGTCTGTGGTAACAGGAAGAAACATAATGTAGCATAATGTAGTTCTCATGTAGCTCGGACCGGTTCTATTTTGTATTCACCAAAACAACGCAATGCGTAACAATGTGGTTACCTCAGAAGATAGCAGTAGCACTGTTGCTTCACAGCAAGAAGGTCCTGGGTTGGAACTGATCCAGGTCCTTTCTGCGTTGAGTTTGCATGTTCTCCCCGTGTTTGTGTGGGTTTCCACTGAGTGCTCCGGTTTCCTCCCATCATCGAAAGACATGTCAGGGTTAATACTCCAATCGAGAAACAGGTAAAGCCAAAAGTTTGCATAATTTAATTTATACATTTGTCATCTCTCCCATCATGCTTTTCTTATCATCTGTCATATTTCCCATGATACACTGGGAAAGCCCAAGCTTCGAACATGCTGTATTGTATTTCAATGTCTGTTTCAGGATTATATAAACCTCAACCGAGATAGCTTCCCATTTTATACAAAACCCTTTGAGAAACGTGCCATCAGATAAGAGAGAAAGATTAGACTGCTTCTTCCAATGTCGACCAAATCAGGTCGTTACACAGAATCCTGAACCCGTAGCTATACACCCACAACTCTATTTTATCTGGCAGACGCAATACTTTTTTTGTGGCGCCACTTTAAGTAATTTGGCGGCTGGCAAATGCCAAATGTTTCAAACTGCGAATTGCCTTTATTTCTCCTATTATCCTTTTGGAGTATATAAACAAATATCCCCCCCCCCAAAACAATAAAGATCTCCTCGTTTCTGCATTAGTGATGGGGTGGCTATGCAGCATATCCACCTGCTGTTAGAAGCAGTCCGTGAGACTTCACCGTTATTGTAAAATGATAGCTAGTTTCTGCTCTAAATTGTCAAGTCAGGAACTATTTCTAGCAACCGCCGAGTCAGCACGCTGCTCTGGAAACGGTCCCTGATGACCCTGCTATATTGCAAATGCCCATCTTTAAATGGGAGCCAATAGCAACGGTAACGCAGAGCCCGCTGGGCTCCATGGGCTTGTGCTCAAATGATCCGGCTTTGCGCATGCTGTTTTAATTTACGAAATAATGCACTCGTAAACCGCGCTGCCTGTGAGAACGACGCGCGCAAGACAGATCGCTCTCTCTCTCTCTCTCTCAAAAAAAAAGATCTGCTTCTTTATTCTTTACGATGAAGAAATGTACAGATGTTTATCGCGTCGAAGTCACCGATTCCCTGACGCCTTCTCGTGAGGCGCTCGACGGCGACAGAACACTGACGGTCTGCTCCTCTCACCCGCGAAGGGACGAGGTCAAAAGGTTGAGATGGCTCGCTGAAGTAGGTCATTACGTTACAGGCCGCAGACGCACCTCTCACGTTGGGCCCATTTGAATGGATGTCATTAGGCGAGTAGCTTCGCTGAGGCATATTACGTGCACATTGTAAGGGAGATTTTTTCTTCCTTTTTCACAGCAGAAAGAAGGAGCGTGAGAGAGAGAGAAAGAAAGAAAGAGACGGATGAATAGAGGAAGAGTGATGTGAATTCGGCAGGCTGTGCACAGCAGAAAGAAGGTCAGAAAAACGCCCGCGGATACGACCGCTTCTCCACGCTTATTCAGACAGAGATAGACACATCTCTCTCTTACCCCATGTGCTTCTTAATATTCGATTTCCATATACTAGTGACATTCTGGGTGAAGTTAATCTCTCTCTCTCCCTCTCTCTCTCTCTCTCTCTCTCTCTCTCTCTCTCTCTCTCTCTCTCTCTCTCTCGCTCTCTCTCCCTCTCTCTCTCCCTCTCTCTCTCTCTGTCTCCTCTCTTCTAGTCTGGAAGGCATAGAGTTGCAGCACAGAACAGCAGCATGACCAAAAAGCCCACAGTCCACTTTTAACATCATTATCCTCCATGAAGCCATGTTGCAGAAAAGGGATGTCGGTGTGTCTCTGGACTTCCTGTTTCATTCAGCCACAGTCGGCTGGTAACCAATGACCACTTCAGTACGCGACAAAAGCAGTTGCATTGAATGTACTCCAATCAGTAGCTTGAAGCAGGTTTACAGTACCTTACACTGCACACCTCATCTCTATATGGAATACAAACAAAAATGATTTAACTTCAAAGATGAGAATGGATTCCATGTATAAAGAAAGGAGAGGTAAACACGACAGTTCTGTGTGAGTGGCCGGTTCAGTGTGTTCCACAGGGCTTGGGGGGGGGGGGGGGGGGGGGGTATAGCAGCTCCCAGACTCAGAGAGCTGGTTGTTTATTCCGGCTGCTGGGATGTGAGATGGTCTCTTAAGAGGAGGAGGTGGTGGTGGGGGGGTAGCGGGGGGGGGGTTCTCTTTTGGAAAATACGGACTCATGAGAGGAGTTGCCGTGGTAGTGGAATCGCCCAGGGGGCTACTGGGAGTGTTGGAACACAGTAGGAGAGAGTGTGTGTGTGTGTGTGTGTGTGTGTGTGTGTGTGTGTGTGTGTGTGTGTGTGTGTGAGTGTGTGAGTGTGTGTGTGTGTGTGTGAGTGTGTGTGTGTGTGTGTGTGTGAGTCTTTTCTTTCTTTCTCCCTTTTCTCTCTCCTCTATGTCTCTGCCTTTTCTTTTTTCTCACTCTTTTTGTTTCTCACTTTTTTGTGTGTTTGTCTTTCACTCTTTATATTTATTATCTGCCCCTCCTTTTTATTTTTCCTTCCCTCGTTCTCTCTCTTTCTCTCGTCATTCTCTTCTTTTTCTCCTTCTCTCTGCCTCTCTCTAATCCTCACCCCTCTCCCTCCCTCTCTCATCCCCCTCTCTTGTCAATTTCTCTCTCCCTATATATATCTCTGTCCTTGTATCGATCTCCACACATTGTGCTGCTTTGCTCGTCCGTCTGAAGCAGAGAGTTCTGACAGGAGAGGGGTGTGAGGCAGGGAGCACGGTCTGGGAGATGAAGAGTCACTAAACAGCTGCACTCTTAAATCCAACGTGAACAAACACAAAATATTGCTACTTGAATAGCTGGTTGAGGAGCAAATCATGCAAATATTAAGGCCCATTGTCTCTCTCTCTCTCTCTCTCTCTCTCTCTCTCTCTCTCTCTCTCTCTCTCTCTCTGTGTGTCTCTCTCTTTCTCTCTTTCTCTCTCTGTGTTGTGTGTGTGTGTGTGTGTGTGTGTGTGTGTGTGTGTGTGTGTGTGTGTGTGTGTGTGTGTGTGACCCGGCAATTCTAATCAGCCCCAAGACAAATTCAAATGAATGCAGTCTAGTTGAAGAAGCTCCTACTAAACTCTCTGCGGCTCCAAAGACTAGGACCAGGCCGGTGACGAAAGGCACGTAGTCCCGGACTCTGTATTTCTGTCTTATGTCACATGAGTCGAGTCACGTTATTATTTTATTGCAGTAAGAGGTTTTATGTTTAAATGTATTATTGTTTTAAGTTTGGACACCACCACGAGTCGGCAAAATGAATCAACATTTCAATAACTTTAAAGTATCTTTGATTGTTTTTTTCTCACAGCCAAATAAATTGCTTCTCTGAAGAAGTTGAAATAAATGAACATTCCCCTCAATACCGTATACATTCACACATAATATTGTTTCACATCCAAATAAATGACCTCCCTGAGGGACGACATTTCCTTACAAATCTCAACTTAATAACTAGATGAACATCTGCACCTGCGTGACGCCAAAATGGAGAGCTGTATTGAAGGCTCCATAGCGTACGATCCTCACGCGCACCAACCCAGAAAGAGTTGTCAGACACTGCATCATTGCCTTTAAGTTCTACACCCATGCATACACACACACACACACACACACACACACACACACACACACACACACACACACACACACACACACACACACAGAAAAACCTCACATCAGTGAAGCACAGCTCAAACAGTTTAGCATTCTAGAACCTTGAAGCATGGAATGCCTAACAGAACTCCGGGCTCCTGCCCAGCCTTCTGCGGCGGTAGAACCAGCAAACAGGCAGTGATTACACTCCATCAAGGGCACTGGCAGCGCGAGACAAACACTCACAGAGAGAGTGGGTGAGCATGTTAGCTAGGGGGCAGGGGTAACATTGACTCAAACAAATACCCTGTCTCTCGTCTCTCAACTCCAGAAGCACGATGCAACCCAAGAGAAGCAACTGAGCAGAGAGGATGAATCATAAACTGGGAGGTTAGATTGTCTGGTTGCCTTATTCGGCCTAATTGGAAAAAAAGACCAAAGAATCAACATGGAATTAGCAATAGGCAGAAGTCAACATCATTTATTTTGTACATCTTTGCTAGTTGTCGTCTGACTAGTTAATTAGCTCGTACTCTGCCTAATCAACCTCCTCTTCCTCTTCCTCAGCATCTTCCTTTATCACTGGTTGCTATGCGCAGTGATGGCTGTCACAAAATGGAGCCCATGAAGCATTCTGCAAACCAAAGTTGTGTCCTGAAAATATGTCATGTTGTCATAGCAGAAATGGTTTCATATTGTGTTGCTGAGGGTAGTTGTAAAGTTAAAACAATGGTAGGTTTAAAAAAAAAGAAAAAAAGACTAAACGACGAAATGCTCCGCGTTCTTTGCCGTGAGTGGAATTTTGACCTGTGAACTCGTGGTTTTGTTTGTGACGTCCTTCTTCCGCCTCCGGGTCATTTCCACTACAGTTGGAATACAATATGGGACTGGGTTGAACACGGACATATCATATTTCCTACCACTAAAGGTTTCTGGGGGACTTTTAGTGGGGAGGGTGCCATTTGGTTGTCCATCGATTTATGGACAGCGCTGATCTGTCAATGCCCTGTTTGACACATTGAACGCCTGAGGGTCACTCACTGCTTTTTATTAAGACCCAATTAACGGCCACACACACGCGAACTCACACACACACACACACACACACACACACACACACACGCACACGCACACGCACACGCACACGCGCACGCGCGCACACACACACACACACACACACACACACGCACACACACACGCACACACACGTGCAGATTAAACCAAGCACTCCACTCCAATATTCACACTCACAGTATTTTTTTCTCTATGCACACGCATGAGAGAGCGAGAGAGAGAGGAGAGAGAGAGAGAGAGAGAGGGAGAGAGAGAGAGAGACAGAGAGAGAGAGAAGCGAGTCAATACATTGGCCTTTTAAACTTTGTAGTGAGTAGTGGTTCTAGAACACAGGTCTCTCAGCTTTGTTATTGGCTTACACGTTTCCATTGATCGTCTTCTTAAGCTTCGATAGCACTCTCCTCTCTCCCCGCTTCCCCCCGTGCACCTCTCATGAAACAAGCTGTTGAAGAATGTTCTCCAAAGAGAAAGAGGGGAGGATGATGAAAGAGTGCTGAACAAATGGGAGAAGATTAAATAATAATAAAAAAGAGGGAGGGAGGGGAAGTTACAGAGTTTGGAGAGTCTCGACACATCGCGGTAGCTTTCCTTCGTAGGTGTCTGTGAGAATGGGCTTAGCGTTTGTGGAGCGTGGAGGTGTAGATGTGGTAGCCTGGTTTGGTCCTTCGGAGGCTCTTGCACAGAAGGTGGATGATTTCGAAGTGGATTCTGTTCTGTCCTGTGATTTTAAAGCAGCAAAAGGGTGGGTTGCTAAATATAGTCTTCCCAAAAATGGGGCCATTTAAGTAACAGTACACGGTTTAAACCTTTCAAAGTCACAGTCGAAATACTCCAAATAAACATAGTTAACGTCTTGGGATACAGAGCGCAGCCTTTTTTTTGTCACTGCGAAAGAAAAATAATTATATAAATAATTGCTGTATGTGTTAATTAAAAATTAATAAAGGCATTCACTTTGGGAGAATTAATTAACAATTAGAACTTTCTGGTTGGCGTGACACATTCTAGAACGTATTGCTCCATGGCAATAAGGAGGATTCCAATCAGTTCCAGCACGCCGTGCGGTAATTACAGTGGCACCCGCTCGCAGCGGCGACAATTATGCCCGCTAACAAATGGCAAGGGAGATCCGCCAGGTGAGAGTGGAGACCACTTTTAGATCGCCGCCCCGATCCTTCCCGCGGTGTGAGCGATGCGCTGCCGAGGTGGATGAGACTGCAGGGCATCATTCAGGGAGGGGGGAGGGAAGTTCTTAAACACATTTCAATTAGCCGAGTTGTAATATGCGCGGGACTGCTGGTATTAAGAGGGAATGAGCACACTCAAGTCGTTCTTTTTTTTTTTATATATACCTCAGTTATTCATCCTCTGCTGCACTCAGAGGTTTCAAGCCGCCGTCTCCATGGACACTTAACTGTATATTAATCTTACAGTGATCAATTAGCCATGGAAGGTCTTGAGTGATACTTTATGGATTTAAAAGTGTTTTTTGTTGTTGTTCATGTTTAAATGGTGGATGTTCAAATTTGCAAGTTGCTAAATACATCCAGTCCAGTATTAAATCAGAATCAACGCAAATGGTAATGGTAAACACATTCTCCCAGAGATCTTCTGGTGGTTGTAGTTCATGTATTTACGTTGTTTTCCCCCCTCTTCATGTCTAAGCCCTTTGATTCAGTGCCCATCAAGAGAGGGCGGCTGAAGAGATGACGGGGGGGCGCTTCGCCTCGTGAATAAATAACCAGCGACACGTTCCGTATACGTCTGGTCATTGTTGATGCGGCCCACAGCGAGATGAGATGGCCTTGCAATTGGCCTTGATTAACTGTCACCACCGGGGGCAATTACCATGACAACGCCCGGCACATGTCTATGACAGACAGGCCGCTTCCACTCAACGCTCCCTGGTCGTTATGGTAATGAGGGTGGATGAGATGATTACCCCCGGCGTCTGATGGCCGCAGAGAGGTCCGGCATCGACGCGGAAAACACTGTTCATCGTTTATCCGTGTCTGTGTGGGGGTGCTCATCTCACATTCAAATATCCCATAGTTACGGTACGCTTATGCTAACCCCAACTTTCTTTATTTTGTCAATGTGATATCTTTCTCTAAACTTTTGTCAAATTACCATTGATATATGAGTTACAATTGGGGTTGGATTGTGAGTTAACTTAAATTACACTGTTCAAATGATGACACTGTAAAAGTGAATAATATAGCACACATTTTTGAATCACCCTTTGCAGATTTCTAACACAATGTTACAGTAATCAGATTACTTAATCCAGATTACTTGTACTGTAGCGTGCCACTGTCCAACGTGGCCTAATGTTACAGTAATCAGATTACTTAATCCAGATTACTTGTACTGTAGCGTGTCACTGTCCAACGTGGCCTAATATTACAGTAATCAGATTACTTAAACCAAATTACTTGTACTGTAGCGTGTCACTGTCAAACGTGGCCTAATGTTACAGTAATCAGATTACTTAATCCAGATTACTTGTACTGTAGCGTGTCACTGTCCAACGTGGCATAATATTACAGTAATCCGATTACTCAATCCAGATTACTTGTACCGTAGCGTGTCACTGTCCAACGTGGCCTAATGTTATAGTAATCAGATTACTTAATCCATATTACTTGCACTGTAGCGTGTCACTGTCAAACGCAGCCTAATGTTACAGTAATCAGATTATTTAAACCAGATTACTTGCACTGTAGCGTGTCACTGTCCAACGTGGCCTAATGTTACAGTGATCAGATTACTTAATCCAGATTACTTGTACTGTAGCGTGTCACTGTCAAACGTGGCCTAATGTTACAGTGATCAGATTACTTAATCCAGATTACTTGTACTGTAGCGTGTCACTGTCCAACGTGGCCTAATGTTACAGTAATCAGATTACTTAATCCAGATTACTTGTACTGTAGCGTGTCACTGTCCAACGTGGCCTAATATTACAGTAATCAGATTACTCAATCCAGATTACCTGTACTGTAGCGTGTCACTGTCCAACGTGGCCTAATGTCACAGTAATCAGATTACTTAATCCAGATGACTTGCACTGTAGCGTGTCACTGTCCAACGTGGCCTAATGTTAAGAGTAATCAGATTACTTAATGCTGTCCAAATCTCCCACATTATACTCTCTGAATACGTGTGAACCAAGGAAAGAAGCTATTACCACTATAGGCACTCAAAGAAGGCCATTTACAAAATGCATAGGGGAGTTTTAAAATGGCAGCGTGTCAAAAACAGCAGGCAGTGTAATCCCTTGGGGGGGGGGGGGGGGGGGCGATGTAACCGCTGATGAAACTACGTTGGGGGGGGGCGATGTAACCGCTGATGACACTACTATGGGTGGGGGCGATGTAACCGCTGATGACACTACTATGGGTGCGAAGCGAAAGTTATTAACATCTCAGTCCATGGCTAGACACGTGAAGCCTTGAACAGAAAGCAATGATTCCGCCCGTTCTTAGGAAAGAAGGACTCTGGTACCAAACAGCTGGCGGACGTTATACCCTGTAGACCCACTGACAAGATGGACGACCTGTTTTGTTGCTTCTTAATTATCGAGTGCTAAAGATGTTGAGAAAGGCTAGTGATGGACTCATAATTGTCCATATGGCTTGTTTGACTAACTTTTACAATAGAGTACCATCTCTCTCTCCCTCTCTCTCCATCTGCCCCCCTCGCTCCCCCTCTTCACTCTCTCTCTCTCCCTCCCTCTTTTCTCTTTCCTTCTCTGTCTCCCTCCCTCGTCTCTCTCTCTCTCCCTCCTTCTTCTCTCTTTCCTTCTCTGTCTCTCTCCCTCTTCTCTCTCTCCTTCTCTCTCTCCCTCTTCTATTTCTCTTTTCCTCTCTCCATCTGCCCCCTCTTTCTCCCTCTTCTCTCTCTCATTCTCTCTCTCCCTCTTCTATCTCTCTTTTCCTCTCTGTCCATCTGCCCCCTCTTTCTCCCTCTCTCTCTCTCTCCCTCTTTCTCTCCTTCCCTCTTCTCTTTCTCTGTCTCTCCCTCCCTCTCTCTCTCTCTCTCTCTCTCTCTCTCTCTCTCTTTCTCTTTCTCTCTCTCTCTCTCTCTCTTTCTCTCTTTCTCTTTCTCTCTCTCTCTCTCTCTCTCTCTCTCTCTCTCCCTCTCTTTCTCCCTCTTCTATCTCTCTCGGTTTGAGCTCCTTGTCTTTTGCTTGCTCGTTCTTTGAGTTGTATCTCAGGAGATGGCGGATCGACGGCCCGGGTGTAAAAGCTGACGCTGAGTCTTTCTTCATCTGTTGTTGGAGGTTCACAGCTGCTTTTCAGGAACGTAATGCTTCTCTTGTGGTTTTGGAAAAGTTAGGAAAAGCAAGGTGTGGCTGGGAATATTGTTTTCACGTTAAAAATGGTGAAAAGAAAATGGTTGTTTCATGCCATGGTCTTTATCGCAGTTGATCTGCATTGTCATGCTTTCTCTTTTTTAATTGAAGTCCTTTCTTTTGTCCTCGTGGAGGAAGAATTTTGATATCACTTTAGGTTATTATCTTACACATCTTACAACACAGTTACCTGGGGGGCAAGTTTTGCTCAAGAGATTTAATCATCTTCATTTTGTTGAAAGGGGCTCATAAAATATTGACAGAGTGATTAGATGAGCATGATAAATGAGGGTTTTTTTCTCTTCACGTCCATAATGGCGTTTTCTTTGCTTGACCCCCCCCCCCCCACACACACACACACACACATCCACTCTGACACCTGCCACCACTTTAGCTTAAATAAATAAATGGATAAAAAAATTTAAATAAAACAAGCTCATGCAAATGCGGGTCATCCTTATTTACCTGAGACGCAAAAAAAAGTGAAATGATTTCCGATGAGAAAAGATAGAAACAAAATGTGATTCTTTTCCTCCTCTCCCTGCAGCTGTGTCTTTGTTCCGTCGCGAAGTGAGTGGGATCGAACGCCGCGCAGGTTTGGTCTTTGCGTTGGGTAGGTAGGTAGGTGGCGGGTGGCGAGGGTGAGCGTGGGGGGGGGGGGGGGGTGCTCCTTGGGGTTTGGCAGCTGACGGCATGGACACATGGAAGTGTTGTGTAACTGAGACGTGTGTGACAGCTGTTTGGCTCGCTGTGGCGGGGGTAGTGTTCCCATAACGACTCAAAACGCTTCCATCAGAAAACCAACGCTTAAACAAATTGCCGTGCGGGAATCTGACGGGAATGCTTCTGCTTCCCGTGCCAGAACTCATCTGGGTAAAAGCCAGGAAGAGAACAAATACTCCTTAAGCTATCCTCCTCTTTTTGGTTTTTGATCTTTCTTTTGATCTGTATTTCCTTTTTCTCACACTTTCTGTCTCGATCACTTTCTCTCTCTCTCTCTCTCTCTCTCTCTCTCTCTCTCTCTCGCTCTCTCTCTAAAAAAACGAGTAAAGAAACCCACCCTTGGCGAGCTGCGATTCAGAAATGCAGCTGGACATCTGGCAGGCCTTGCTGAGTCGTTAAAACTCTGAGCATGGCTACCTGGATTCGGGGCAGTGGTGGAGGGGGGGTTTGGTGGGTGAGGTTGGGGGGGTTGGGGGGTGGTGTCTGGCCTCCTGGTGATGGTACGACACCTGCTCCTGTTTGCCTGCGGCCAGGTGTGCATGCACATCCTCCTATTAAGTCAGGACCCAATAAGGAGACCCAGCTGCAATGATTGCCTTGCACACATTAGCACTGTGTAGCGTGCCATCCACCACAGGGTTATAGTTTAGTCGGCTGGCAAAGGCCAAGAAGTTGAGCGAGATGGAAAGAAAGAAAGAAAGAAAGAAAGAAAGAAAGAAAGAAAGAGAGAAAGAAAGAAAGAAAGAAAGGAAGAAAGAAAGAAAGAAAGACACAGAAAGACAGACGGAGAGAGAGAACAAAGTAGAGAGAGGTAGAAAGACAGAGAATGAGAGAGAGAGAGAGAGAGAGAGAGAAAAAGAGAGCGAGAGCTGGGCCACCAGCGTGCCCGACCACTTGGCCTCTGTGACACAGATCATGAATTACCGGCCGTAAAGAAACATTTAGTCTCTCAGGTCTGTTTCAGACCCAGCTGGCACAAGGTGGGCAGAGGTGGTCAGTGGGAAGTGTAGTCCACCGCGTGACACTGTAATATTCAGATCACATACTTGGACATTTTTCTATTCATTTTTCTTTCTAATGTCATCCACCTGCTCTGTCTCTCTCTGTCAATATTAATCTCACACCTTCTCCCTCTTTCTTTCATCTCTCTTTCTTTCCTTGGGCTTATTTCTCCCTTTCTTTCCATGGGCTTATTTCTCTCTTTCTTGCCTTAGGCTTATTTCTCTCATTCTTTCCCTATTTCTCCCTCTCTCTCTTTCTCCCCGTCTGTCTCCCTTTCCCTGAACACCACAGCCAGTGTACTCGTCTACGACTACGTCCAACATGCTAAACCTGGAACTGTGGGGCCCCTCCCAAAGTCGCTGAGAGCCATCTGGTTCCCTTAGACCCTGCTTGGCTCAAATGCAGTTTCAGAGTGCCAAAAAAAAGTGAACTGAATTCCCATTCCACCGGCATCACCTTGTGCCTCCGCGTTCTATTTTGAGGGACCCGGCGTGTCTTCGGCGCCATTTTATTAAATTTTTTTTACGTCTGCCCGCCCCGTTGAAGCCAGAAGGGTAAATAGGAAGGGTGTGTGTGTTTGAATTATGCAAGAAGAACATTAAATGTCACGGTTAAATTCAGTATTTTCTCCATTGTCTCACTGGCATTTCCCCCATGTTTAATGCATTCCGTAATTAGAGGGGTGTAAGCTCGAGAGACGCTCCATTCGCTCTACAGTAGCTACCGGTATCTCCGGAGAAGTGGGAACCTTTTACAACTTAGAAACTCATTTGAAAGGCAAATTTCAACACCAACCCGTAAAAAAAACAAAAAAAAGACTAGATTGGAAAAGTGCCGGGCGTTGGATTTTCTGTGAATCGGTTGTGTCTCATTTTCTCCTTTTGGGTCTCTTTCCAATCAACATCGCGGTAAAAAAGGTCCCGTGTTCTTTGTAACCCCCCAGAAGGCAGACAGAAATGCCATCAAGGTTGCACATCGTTACTGGCAGAATTTGCACTTGGTAAATGTAGAATTGAAATCTCATCTTCAGTTTACATCTGAGAGAGAGAGGGAAAAACGAAAAACTGCCAAAGCGGGATGCTCCTGACAGAGTTTTGGCTGCAGGGAATACAAGGTAGCTTTTACAAGCTGGAGGTGGAAATGAGGTGAGAAGAGGAAAGAGAGAGAGAGAAAAAGAGAAAGAGACAGGGAGAGAGGGAGGGAGAAGGCGGGATGAGAGAGAAGGAGAGAGAGAGAAAAAGAGAGAGAGAGACAGAGAGAGAGATAACAACATGGAGCAGGAGTGAAAGAGAAAATAAAAGGGTAAGAGGAATACGAGATGAAAGGAACGAATTCAACGGAGGGAGAAAAAGAAGGAGGGATGAAGTAAAAAAAAAAGAGATGCAATTGAAAAGAAGCAGCAGAGCCATGTCGTGCTGTTTGGCCAACCTTTCCATCCTCCTTCTATCCGTCCTCCTCTTCCTCTGCATCCTCCTCCTGTCCACCCTCCTCCTGTCAATCCTCCCCTGCATCCTCATCCTCCTCCTCCTCTCCATCCTCCTCTTCCTCTGCATCCTCCTCCTGTCCACCCTCAGCCTTCAATCCTCCCCTGCAGCCTCATCCTCCTCTTCCTCTCCATCCTCCTCTTCCTCCGTTCCCCGAGGGTACTGTAAGACAAGGCGGCGTTGAGAGGGCATTTTTGATGAGCTGGCAGACACCGCGGCGTAGGTGGACAGAGGTTTAATGAGATCTGAATAATGAAGGCCCGTGACAGGAGGTCTCTTTTATGTGAACATGCTCAGTTTGGAGCTTTGTATTTGGTATCTACTTCCAGCGTATGGGAATAATACAGAAGATGTGCCGCTACAAATGGACCAGGGATCCTACCATGTGAAAAAGGTCCTTGAGTGAGAAGATCAATCAGTCACAATCTAAAGGGACATTGTATACTGTCATCACCCAATATTCAATTCTGGAGTAGTGAAGATTATATATAATATAATAACATATCATAGAAGGTAACAATATAGCACATAATGTACTTAATGTAGATCTCTATAACCTTATATCATATATGGTTTCCATTTGAAACTTTTGATTTGAGTCCTGTTCATTTGTACATTCTCACAGTAAATACAGAAAACACGTATGTTTCTGGCAATGAAGGTGACCCCCTTTCTTTCTGTTCCATAAATCATCTAGCGAAAGGCTATTACAGTGAATCTCTTTTCGGCATGTTTAAAATATTGCCTCGAGGAACATGGCGTGCTGTTCTGAATGTAAAAACAGAAAGCCTCACCAGAAGGAGCATGTTCTTATGTTTATGTATTTTTTTTACAAGAGTTTAGAATCATAAAAACAGTCATTAGCCACGTGACTTCACTGATTACTTTTTCAATCTAGACGTAATCTCATGGCACCGCTAGCGAAAATTAAAACACTGCACCTTGTGTATAGTTTCTTGTCAAAACACGCATTCTATCTTCGTCATGAAATGAGTTTGCCGTTTGTTTTGGAAAGAATTCAGAGATCGAACAGGGAATAGTCTGGATCCCAAATCACTTCACGGCATAGATCGCTTACCATATTGACTCTAAATGTTTGTGATTGTCCTCGCTGCAGAAACAATACAACAATAAGTCATCGAATGCAAACTTCTTTGTTGCTCGTTTTAATAATCCAACTCTCACTAGACCAGAGTGTTAAATTGTGTAGATATGTTCAATAATGTACTTTTAATAAATACAATATACAATAAAAACATTGTTTGAAGGAAAGGAGACCTAGTTTTACATCCACTTATTACCATTGTAAACTTTTCAAACCACCGGCTTTACTTTTTAAGTATGTGTTCATTGTTTAAATATTAAATGCTTTTTGTGACTTTGTGTCAGTTTTACCTAGTTTCAAAAATGGGGCAACTGTAACAATATTGAATTATTCAATGTCTGTGAACATATTATTTGGATTTCCAACGTTGCAACGTCCCATAGAACATAAAAAAGAAAAAGAAAATGGCTACCCCCCAAATAGTGTTAAAATGAATAAAACATATTACTTAGCATGCCAGTCATCTCCCTGTAGTCAGCATATTTCCGGAAGGGCTCAGATGATGGTGCCGCTGACCATATACTTCTGATTCTGTTCCTATAATCTAAACATAGAAAATGTCCACACTTGAATTTGAAACACTTGTTATACTGTAGTATACCTTGAAAAAAAAAAGGTCAGGTCTAAATCCTAGTGTTCCGCTCTGCTGAACCAAATAAACCTGAAGCAAGAGAGTTCTTGTCTGTGGCAGAAAAATAAAGTACGACGTACAGTACCAGTCAAAAGTTTGAACACACTTTCCTATTGAAGTGAATGGGAAAGTGTGTCTAAACTTTTGACTGGTACTGTTTAATGCAGCATGAGACAACGACTGGTACTATGACTTCATAAACTAAACTAAACATACATTCACGGCATTACAAACATAAAACATTAAACTACACCTAGTTTATTTCTAAGGAAATGTCTATGTATGCATACCATTTGACAATCCTAGGGTCTGGGTCAGATGGCTATACCACATCTTCACATTTCTCTCATGAATTAAACTAGGGTGTTCTCACGCTTCCTGTATCATAAAGTGAGTTCTGTCGCTCTCTGATGACTACCTACCCCTTCACTGTGTTTGAGACTCCACTAAGAGTGCTTGCTGGCACTGCCTGCTCAGTGTCATAATAGAGGCTTTATAATTCTTAACTTAACTTTCTTTCTTTCTTTCTCTCTTTCTTTCTTTCTTTCTTTCTTTCTTTCTTTCTTTCTTTCCCTCCATCCCTTCTATTCTCTCTGCCTACCGCCTGCAGGTCAGGAGCGATTAGCAGAAGAATGCTGGTCCCGGGTGCCCTCCTGCAGCACCATGGCGACGCGTCGGTCGAGAGCGTGGGCTGTTAGATGGTCTCCGCTGATGCTCCTATGGCTGTCTCCTCTCTGCTGGCCGCTAGCCTGGGCCGAGGGGCAGAGCACAGGGTCTAAGACCCCCGCGCTCTCCTCCTTCTCCTCCTCCTCCTCCTCCTCCGCCGCTGCTGCTGCAGGCTTCAACACCAACCCAGGAGGAAGAGGAAGAGGAGGAGGAGGAAGAGGAGGAGGGCAGCTGGACTGGCTGCTGTCGGAGAAAGGGCCGTTCCATCGCTGTCCGGAGTACACAGAGTTTAAAGAGAGGTTCCAGCAGGGCTTCACAACGCGGTACAGGATTTACAGGTTAGCTTGGGGGGCACTGTGTGTGTGTGTGTGTGTGTGTGTGTGTGTGTGTGTGTGTGTGTGTGTGTGTGTGTATGTTTGTGAGTGTTTGGGGGAGTCTATGTGTGTGTGTGAGTGTGTGTTTGTTTTTGTTTGACCTGTTAAATTGTGCTAAAATTGTATGCCAGTTCAAAACATTTCTCGACTACGTTTTGGACTTCAAAGCCAACTCTCACGGATACATAAATCTGTAGACGCTTTCTCACCGTTTTAGTTTTTCTCTGTAAAAAGCCCAACACAGCACGCGTAATCCAAAGCCACCAGAGCTGTGTGAGCAGGACACCAGCTGGTTTAGCACTGCACCTTCATTCAGGTCCATTCACAACCAAGGAGGTTCAGTGTGTTGTTTTCAGTATCATTATCATTATTCTGAATTCAATATCAACTGTTGAAAGATATACCGGCCTCCGATAAGACAGCAATTTGAATTTTCATTTCCTCGGCAAGGGATATGTTATTTCCCGAACCTTCTCAGTGTGTTTTAAAAATAGGACCCTTTTTTCCCCCTCCACATGTACTTGGTAACCTTTCATTAAAGTAGTTGCTTGACGAGCACAATCACTTATTCGGGGTAGAAATTACCGCTGACATTTTACCTGCTATGAATTAAATGTTAGCTGACTGCGGGTGTTTTACAAAGGCCACTCCTGTTGCACATGAATAACACACTTAGGTATCTTTGTGAGACATTCACAACTTCATCATCTCGTCTTTCGTTTAGATTTTCTCCTCCTCTGTATTGAACCCTGTCTCTTGTTTAGTTTTTTTCCCTTTCAACTTCACCTCTCTCACCCCCTCCCGTCTTTTTCTGCTTGCCTTCTCTCTCTCTCTCTCTCTCTCTCTCTCTCTCTCTCTCTCTCTCTCTCTCTCTCTCTCTCTCTCTCTCTCTCTCTCTCTCTCTCTCTCTCTCTCTCTCTCTCTCTCTCTCTCTCTCTCTCTCTCTCTCTCTCTCTCTCTCTCTCTCTCTCTCTCTCTCTCTCTCTCTCTCTCTCTCTCTCTCTCTCTCTCTCTCTCTCTCTCTCTCTCTCTCTCTCTCTCTCTCTCTCTCTCTCTCTCTCTCTCTCTCTCTCTCTCTCTCTCTCTCTCTCTCTCTCTCTCTCTCTCTCTCTCTCTCTCTCTCTCCCCCTCTCTCTCTCTCTCTCTCTCTCTCTCTCTCTCTCTCTCTCTCTCTCTCTCTCTCTCTCTCTCTCTCTCTCTCTCTCTCTCTCTCTCTCTCTCTCTCTCTCTCTCTCTCTCTCTCTCTCTCTCTCTCTCTCTCTCTCTCTCTCTCTCTCTCTCTCCCCTCTCTCTCTCTCTCTCTCTCTCTCTCTCTCTCTCTCTCTCCGTTATGTTCTTTCCACTGCTCTTATCTGCTCCTATCTAAAAGCTCTGTGCTATGTCCTGCACTGTGTCCTTCTTTACATCAATCTGCGTTAGCTGTCTTCCCTCCAAGAACACAAACGGGAGCCGTTGGATCAGCTCAGGAGAGTTCCGGAGTATAAAGTAGTTGGAAGCGACAGTGGGGTTTTTTTTATGACAGAAGTGGGCCAGATCAGTGGAACGAATCCCCCTCATGCCCTGGGATATCAGGTGTCGAAACGGACCGAGACCCAGGGAAGAGAAAAATCTTTCATAAGAAGTACAGAAGAAAGAAAGAAAAAATACCCGCACACCGATACTCGTGATACATTGAAACACTCAAAAGATACCACAAACCTATTGAGTAAGACAATTTATGATGTGTATCTCAATGGGACTTGCCTGGTTAAAAAAAGGAGAAATAGATTTTTTTTTTTTAAGTATTAGGTTTATACTGGGTCATAACTTGTTAATCACAGTAGTATCTTGGCCTTTTACTGTAAGTATACTAATTACTGCATATTTCAGTCTATTTACTTATCTTTCAAAACCGGTCTACAAAAAAGGCAACGGAATAGCACGTATTCTAGCGAGAGCTTTCAGCTTTAGCTTTTCAACTCCAGCCAAAATGAAAATGTTCAAGGAAGTGACATGAGCACACTTCCTGATGTCTTTTATAAAGAATACACAGCCTTGTAAAAAAAAAGAAAGAAAATCTAATCAGGAAATCATGACTCATCATCTTATTTCCCGCCCTTTTCTTTGTGCATCATGACATTTTCCAAAATGGCTCTTTTTGGCTTTATCATTACTGCCCCGCCTCCCATCCGCCAGCCAACGAGGTAAAAAAAAAAAAAAAAGAAGCAGATTCAGTTCCATCTCTATGGGTCCAATGAGTAAGACATGACAAGACTGAATTCATTCACATTGACAAGACTCTGAGATATGTATTAATTAAGGGATAACACTATTTTGTTCCTATTCTCATGCAGTCCCTATTTTTTCATTTAGCAGCTTCAATATAACATTTAAATACTTATACTACTTACATTAATACCTGGTAAAATAAGCACACCATCAATTTACAGTAGGTTCCTAAGAACATATGGATATAATAAATTACATGAAAATGACACCGCTAGACACCATTGTCGTTTTACAATGATGAATGAAGAGCGATTAACTATAATCAAACATAACTAATGATGTTTGCGTTTTCCTTTCTTTGCTCTGCCGTTTCTCCCTCTCTTCTCCAAAGCTGTGGGGAGTCATAATCATCAGGCAGGACAATGTACACTGGACTATTAGACACACGCCGCCATCTTTGACCATCAACTCTCTCTCGCTCTCTCTTTCTTACTCTCTCGCTCTCTCTGTCTGACTCTCTTTCTCTCTCTTTTACACTTTCTCTTTCTTCCTTTTTCTTCCTCTTTCACTCTTTCTCTCTTCCTTTCACCTGCTGTCGGCTTCTCTTCCACTCTCTCTCCCTCTCTCTACTTCTCTTTCACTACCTTTATCTCTCTCTCTCTCTCTCTTTCACTTGCTGTCTACCTCTCTCTCTTTCTCTCGCTCTCTTTCACTTGCTGTCTACCTCTCTCTCTCTCTCTTTCACTTGCTGTCTACCTCTCTCTCTCTCTCTCTCTCTCACTCTTTCACTTGCTGTCTACCTCTCTCTCTCTCTCTCTCTCTTTCACTTGCTGTCTACCTCTCTCTCTCTCTCTCTCTCTCTTTCACTCTGTCTCTCTCTCTCTCTCTCTCTCTCTCTCTCTCTACCTCTCTCTCTCTCTCTCTCTCTCTCTCTCTCTCTCTCTCTCTCTCTCTCTCTCTCTTTCACTTGCTGTCTACCTCTCTCTCTCTCTCTCTCTCTTTCACTTGCTGTCTACCTCTCTCTCTCTCTCTCTCTTTCACTTGCTGTCTACCTCTCTCTCTCTCTCTCTCTCTCTCTCTCTCTCTCTCTTTCACTGGCTGTCTACCTCTCTCTCTCTCTCTTTCACTTGCTGTCTACCTCTCTCTTTTTCTCTCTATCTCTCTCTCTCTCTCTTTCACTTGCTGTCTACCACTCTCTCTTTCTCTCTCTCTCTCTCTCTCTCTCTCTCTCTTTCACTTGCTGTCTACCCCTCTCTCTCTCTCTCTCTCTCTTTCTCTCTCGCTCTCTCTCTCCCTCCTTTTTTGTTTTCCTCTCCCACTGTGTGTGTGCTCCGTGGTTCCAGTCCGGGCCTCTTTCCAGAACCCACTGTGCCCTCCATCCCTCCATGGGTCTGACATTGTCCCGCTCCCCCCGTACGGCTAATCTAGCAGCCAGCGTGGCTCCTGGCCGCCGAGCTGAGAAAAGCCCCACACATCTGTAATGGAATCAGGCACAGAGCACAGCCGGTCCTGTTTCAAAGGTTGCCTAGCAGGCAAATTGTTTGTGAGGGAATAGGAGGAGGAGGTGTGTGTGTGTGTGTGTGTGTGTGTGTGTGTGTGAGAGAGAGAGAGAGAGAGAGAGAGAGAGAGAGAGAGTGTGTGTGTGTGTGTGTGAGAGAGAGAGAGAGAGTGTGTGTGTGTGTGTGTGTGTGTGGGTCTGTTTGTCGGTAGATTGGAGTGTCGAGTAGGGAGTTGGTTTGTGTGTGTCTCTGATGTTTAGAGGTGGTGGTGTGTGTATGTGCTTGGGTATCCACTCAAACGTACTTATTTCTGTCTGTGTGTGTGCGTGACCGTGTGGTTGTGTGTGTGGGTGAGCGTGTGGTTGTGTGGTTGTGTGCATGTGCGTGCTTTTGGCTGACCCCACCCCACTCTGTGGGTGACACAGCCTTCAGTGATGTTAACCCATCCTTTCTCTAAAGGACATGGGAATGAACAGAAGTGCAACTTTCCACTTTAACGGGGGGGGACAACAACCGCGGTTACACCTAGTGCTCGCTCACAGATTTGTGTGTGGGTTTTTTCTTTCTCTCTCTCTCTCTCTCTCTCTCCACTCCTAATACTCTCTAAGGTGATTCAGTTGGTTCGTGTGGTAGTGCTGACGCTGTTGCTGCTTTGGGTTCAATTCCCGATGCGACTGCCCTTTCTAAAAGACGTATAGTACACTCTCATAGTAATTTAAGAAGCCTTGGATGAAATAGCCTATACCAGGTTAGGACTTTTGGGATGGAGGGCACGGAACTGTATTTGTTAGGCTCTAACTGGACTGCAATTTGCTTTTATTGCTCTTACTAGTCACTAGTTATGACTAGTATGGCAGGGTTATTTTACTGTGTCGTGTCCAATATGTTCTACAAGTAAGACTTGTCTGAGATGGCACTTACACACAATTGTTTAATGATTAATTAAACGTTTTTGTTTCTGTTTTTATATTTGTTAAATAAATGCGAGGATGTTGGTATGATAAGCAGCTTGTTATAAAAGAAGTAGTATTATGTTAATGTATGGCAGCTTCATAAGAGCAATGATACTCCTACAGTAAGTCTCTGTGGTATCTGGTAATGATCAGCAAAGAAACACTAGCCGCTAATGGTTACAACCTTGCATAGATTCATCGCACATACTATGCGCTCTTTATCCGAAACCTTTTACATTTTTTTCTGATCAAATGCTCATTGAAATAGACCTCAAAGAAAAGAGGACTGCTAGCGAAGCAGCGTAAAACTAGCGAAGCAGCGTAAAACTAGCGAAGCAGCGTGCACTATGCAGTTCAAGGTGGCAGCCCTTATGAGAATCACAGAGGGGTTTGGGGTGGGGGGAGGGGGGTGAACAGTTAATTTCCCGAGACGCAGAAACAGGGCCTGTTTACTTCCATCAGAGAGGAGATGAATGTATGAAGAAAGGCCTTTCCCCTGGAGAGGCGTTGGGATGATAGATACTCTCCCCTCGGAAACATTACTGCTGGCTTGTTGTGCTTTTTTTTTTCTTTTTCGGCACAGACTCGAGGTGTCAGACTTGACGCCCTGTTGGGACAGCGCTAAGCAACACCCCCCCCACCTCCCTCCTCTCTCTCTCTCTCTCTCTCTCTCTCTCTCTCTCTCTCTCTCTCTCTCTCTCTCTCTCTCTCTCTCTCTCTCTCTCTCTCTCTCTCTCTCTCTCTCTCTCTCTCTCTCTCTCTCTCTCTCTCTCTCTCTCTCTCTCTCTCTCATCCCCTCGACGTTAGCTGCCAAGACAATATAACAAGACAACCCTGACACGGTCGCTAAAGATTAGGTTAGCAGCAATGCTGATGTGCATGGAGATCTAAGAGGCTTTTTTTTTTATCTCTACTTCTGGTATTATAGAAGAACGGAAGGGGGACTTTTTTTTTTTTTTGAAGTGTAATTTTGATTAATGAGGGGATGATCTGGCAACCTATTAGATCCAAAAAGCTGAGCTTTCATAGAACAACATGGCAACCGGGCTGATACCAAGAGCAGCAATGTAATTTGTGGGATGATTGGAGTTGGGCTTGAGGAAGTGACTGATTCAGGCTTTGTTAACTTGATATAATTTACTCCATATCCTCCCCACCCCCTTTTCAATAAAGCCCTGTATAAAACTGGCAACCCAGAGACGGCTTTGAACAGGCCAGAATCAAGTTTAACTATTCTCGGTTTTGTGGTTGCCTTTATTGTGATTCTGCTGACTTTTCATTAGCATTTTGCCATGAACGGTCGTTGCTGAAGTCATGACTCAGGTCTTTGGAATTTCTTTTGTGGTGGTGTGAACTAATCCCTCTTTAAACATGCAGGGTTAAGTCTCTCCAAGGAGTACAATAAACCCTTTGTGGTGAAAAAAAAGGAGCAAAGCTATTTTATGAACAGGGCGATTTTCAAAAAGAGTCAACGTCAGTTTCTTATGCGGTGTTTAAAAAATTGGACAAAAGGGAGCGAGGTCAGGGTGAACATGTGTTGGAATGTCACGCTGTTGTCAGAAGGCTTCAATCATCATAATCACAATGTCCTCGTCGGAGGTGGTCGCTTTAAATCTCACTTGACGTGTCGCTGCGAAGAGGAAGTTGCCCTTTTGCGACCCCCCCTCAATGGCGCCTGCCTGTGATTGCGGGGCGACAATTGAGTAGCAATAGCGGAGCAATTCTGGAGGAATGTCTCCGTATGAGTTGTTAACAAAGGTGTCTCCCGTTCTGTCAAAGTGTCAAGTGGAAAATGTGTTTTGGCAACAAAGTTAAATATAGGGAAAGTGTTCTTTTATGGTACTCAGTAAAGAGCTCTGATTTTACATTACGGACTTCTACTTGACTGCGCTATTGAAACGCTGAATGTAGAGACAGGCCGTTTTCTTTTCGCTGCCTTTATTGTAAGTCATATAAGTAATAAGTGAACGAGATTGAGCTATATGCAGGCCTAATAGCGTCTTAGAAACGATGCATGTATTTCTCACTGTTGAGTCTTAAACATGCTCAAGTGGCGCGACAGTTTTACGTACTTAATTGGCAAGCATTTTCCTTTTACGTGTCCTCTTTTCTTCGCAGGAGGTTGAAGGAGTCAGCTGTTTCAAAGGAAATCTAAATTGTCATAATTACATATCTTTAACTCTCTTTTGGCTTTATTATTAGAACCTTTTAACAGGGTGATTGAAGAGAGAAAGTGGAGGCCCCGTCGCTGTGACAATGGAATAGAATCATAATTATATTTCCCATGAGTTCTAGAATGATTGTTTTTGCTACAATGACAGGCTAGATGACTAAATGGTTTTGGACCCCCCCCCCCCCCTTATTATTTATCACTGAAGGTATGCCCATCCATGAAAGCAGTGTCTATTACTTTGTCAGATGGGTTTTGCTGGTTTAATTTTCCAGTTATCCAGCCAATGCTCTGGGGCCGGACTGTACAATACCAAATCAAATTACTGAAAGCTGAAATTACTCTCAGTGTTCAATTAACTGGATACATTTTTGAATTTGTAATATAATCACAATCTCAATCTCCCAAAGTGAAAGGGAATGCTCTGTGGTTTGGTCTCACAAACCTGTATTTGTCACCCTATTCACTGTATTCTTCAACCTGTTTACTTCTATTACGAAGACACAGAAGATCTCCTCCGTTCTCCACTTTGTACTTCAAAAAAGGGACTTAAAACATATTGTTATTGTAAAGACAGATGGCTTAGGTAGTGAGGAGAGAGAGAGAGAGAGAGAGAGAGAGAGAGGGAGGTGAAGAAAGAGAGGTAGGTAAAGAAAGAGAGAGAGAAAGGCTGAGAAGGATACAGATACAGAAGAAATAATGCAAAAACAAAGAACGTATGTATACTGCAGGTGCAAATCATCATCCACACACACACACACACACACACACACACACACACACACACACAGTCTAGAAGAATGCTATGGCAGCACAGTGACACACTGGGGACCAAAGTAGGTGCCGCTAATTGCCTGCTGCTGTAGCGTTTCTCCAGCCTTACAAGGCAAACCCTCTGCATCAAGTCAGTGCTATAGCTGTATGAGCCCTATTGTCTAGACTATATATCTTCTTAAAATATATTCCGGGGAAACTCTTAGGAGATTATGTGCCTTGAAGCACCTTCTATCCCCAGTGATTGTATTTGTTTATGTGCCACTTCTTCACCGTTGAGGATAGCTGTGCAATTTAATATTACGGCACATTTTCTTTCTTCCGACCTAGACCTACAAGAAATACTGAGGTACTGAGATCTTCATTTGAAGAGGAAGACAACAAGTGGAACATGTCTTATGGAAGTGTGATAGACCTCCCTCTGGCGAAGTGATGAGAGGGTAATATTAATAAGCTTTGGGGGGAAGAAAAAAAATAAAGTGTTTCCTCTTCCAGAGGAAATGGAGCAAACCAGCCTTCCGCCTCTCGAAATAGCTCAGGGAAAAAAAAAGAAGATATCCACGCGGACGAAGAGGCATTCGACACCGTGCTGGTGTGCCGCCAGCAGCGATTGGCTGACAGGAATGTTCAGATAGACACCATGAGTTGGGCAGGTGATATTTATCATGATGACACTAAGTAATGCATAACAGCGGCCCACACAAACATTTAAGTGGTTATGAATCGCTAAAGGAATTTGTCAACAATTGCATTCTGAATCTTTTTTCATCTGAGAATATTTTATACTGCCCGGACAGTTCTGACATTTTAAATGGTAGTTTGTATTTAAATGATGATTTCTATAATTCAACTAACTCAAATAACTCTGCCCCTTTAAATACCAAAATATGAAATATAGTACCACATGATAAAGTCATACCAAGCAGGAATTCATATGTAGGTCAGTTCTCAGAGGTGAGCCTGCACACGACTCGTGTGAAACTGCTCATTAAATTAGGATGGACAGGTCAGTTTTACAGCAATCTCCCTTTCTAAACATCAGCCAAATGTTGCAACGAGACCGCAGTAATATCCAGGTGCTCTTTCAAATGGAAACGAGAGAGAAGGAGCAGGAGCAGAGGAATTTACGCAAATTGAGATTTTCTTTAAAGTTTTTTTTTTTTTTGGGCCACAGTAGACATGTGTTCATTTAGACATGTTACCCACTGCTAGTTTTAATATTATCTGTGCTTTGGTGTGTGGTACATGGTGTTATGCGTTTACATGTTGACTTGTACACACCAGATTTCCACTTGTAGACAATAAAGATTTCTATTCAGTAAAATTAAACCTCTCCCTACCCTCCACCCTCCACACTTCACAACGCCCGACTGGAGCTTCAGGTGTAATCAGCCCTCACCGAAACGTCTTTAATTAAGTCCATCTATCATCATTAGCATTCGGGACCAACGGTCAGCTAAACGCATTTACAATTAACTCTTGGAAAGCGTCGGAGAGAGAGAGAGAGAGAGGGCCGTAATGATGCATTAGGCAGCTACCTCAGCCACTTCCTGTTCTGCCATTGTGTTAAAGCACACACACGGCTCGTCTGCTACAGCTAATAGCCACACCGCTGTGGAGGGCGATCCCGCCCCCCCGCCACCGCCCCCCGCCACGCTCACACTGTGTGGCCGCTAGCTGCAGACTAACACAGTGTGATGATGAATATTCAATATGTACGGCCAAAGCACACAACTGAGATTGAGTGGGTTTGTGTGTGTGTGTGTGTGTGTGTGTGTGTGTGTGTATTTATACTGTTGTTGGAATGTCAATCATCTAGCGGGATTTGTTAATGCTATATTGTGTTGTGCACGTGTGTGTTTTTCTTTAGTCAAGCATGCTATTACTGTGTGTACCCAAACTACATAGGGATACTACTGTACTGAGTGTGGGAATTATGATTTCAAATGCCACATTAAAAGCGATGCGATTAATTACCGCCATTAATCTGTTGACAGTAGAATGTTGACCTGAGACAACATGAAATGGTTGCCATGGGATAACGCAAAGCTTCTAGTGTTGCTATGTTGTTGTATGCCCCTGAGAGTACAGAAAGCCAGTGCTACTGTTGTGTTCAGACAAAATGCATACATTAATATTGAATTAATATTCAGCCTCAGTGTTTTGGCAGCAATTTATGCATGCAGAAAGCGGAAAGTCTTAAGCGGATGTTTATATTCCTTTATAAACCAATCGAACAGGGAAGAGATCACTCAAGCTCCTCCAATCAGACTGTGTTTTCCCGCCAAAAAGCACCTCTCCACCACTCTCCACTGTTTACCGACCCATTGTGGTCAGCCTCGACTGACGCGTGAGAGCCTCCCTTTCTTTCTCTCCACATTCTTATTCTTCATCTTCTCTCTCTTTTTTTTTCTTTCTTGCAGGGAGTTCAGTCACTGGAAAGTGAACAGTTTGGCCACGGACAAGAGAGACTCCTTCAAAGCCCCGTTGCCGCTGGCGCCCGAGTTCCTACGCAACCTGAGGCTTCTGGGGCGAAGGCCAACGCTGCAGCAGATTAATGAGAACCTGATCAAGAAGTACGGCACCCACTTCCTGGTGTCGGCTACTCTCGGAGGTGAGCCAATCAGAGTGAGACAATTACAGCGCTCCCAGCCGACACCGCCACTCACACTGAACGTCTAGGAGTGCGCGTTTGGATTTGTTTTCGGTAAATCCCAGCTAGGGAGATAAGAGCAGCCCACCCTGGGTGCTACCAATCCTTCTCACGGAGACAAATGAACAAGCGCTCCCTGTAGTATTTGAGAATGACGAATGGAAGGTCGTGGTCCTTAGACATCCTTCCCACCCACCGTCTCTCTCCGCTAACTAAATACAGTGGTCGGGAAGGAATGGGGTGTGTGCGTGTGTGCGTGTGCGTGTGCGCGTGTACGATACATTGCTAGACCTCAGTTGAGGTCAACCACACGGTAGAGATTGCACAGCGTAGAAGTTGTCTTTGTAGCGTAGGGTCAACAGGTCTGACCTGGGTTAAGCAGAGCGTTGTGTAAAGTATTAGTCCGTGTAATTCACTTTACAGTGTCAGCAGCTTGTTTGAATGATGATTCCCATTAGCCCAGTTAAGTGTGGAGTGTCGGTGGGAAAACACTTATCTTTTCTCAAATTAATATAATTTCAAATTGATAGATGATATGCTACTGGTTCTCAAAGTTTTTGTTGATGAAGGCACTATTCTGCTGAGAGAAAACTAAAATATATACCTGTATATTTTTTTCAGTTGATTTTGCTGCACTGCACACTGATTGACCGTCAATAATTTGTCACATTTGACAGGACAACAGGATCCCTTCAGTTATCGATCATATTTACTGTTTTTAATAATAATAACAATAATCATACATTTTATTTATATAGCGCTTTTCTGACACCCAAAGACGCTTCACAACGGCTACATAGATGACATGGCAAAAATAAACAATCAAACGGATCCAGGGCTGTAGTGGTAAAACACTCAGTGTACTGACCTCTAAATATTGACACGGTAACGTTTGGTTGTGTCCTCAATGTGTCAAACCATTATATTTCCCTAGCCCTATTTCTCTCACGCAAAGTGTATTTACAGCTGAGCCCACTGTCTGATATCGGGTGTTGGAGCGTCAAACCAATCAAACAGGTTTAGTTTCATGCTGCGCCTGTATTGGTGTGTGTGTGTGTGTGTGTGTGTGTGTGTGTGTGTGTGTGTGTGTGTGTGTGTGTGTGTGTGTGTGTGTGTGTGTGTGTGTGTGTATGTGTGTGCAAGAAATGTGTGAGTACAAAACAAAACTCCCAACTGTTACACAATCAATGATTTCCTCGCAGGCCCACACACACACACACACACACACACACACACACACATCTAAAGAATCAATTGGATCAAAAATCCACCACTTTGCCAGCCTCTAAACATCATATCACTAGATTGGGGGACGCACGGTGCGCTAATTATGATGTCACTAAGCGGCGATATGTACTCAGGCTGAGGTTTATGGAGACTAATCGCGAGCGGGGAGATGAAGGTGGCGGCCAAAGCCTTTGGTGAGATCCCCACATCATTAGCAACCTCAGACAACGGAGAGACGGGGCTAGTAACTGCATACCAATGAGATTATCCTACGTAAAGCCACGGCTGATGTTCCCATGGCTGGATGGATGGCTGACTGGCTGGCAGGCTGGTTGGCTGGCTGGGCTGGCTGGGTATCGCACATATAGCCCAGAGGTTAAGGAGTAGACTCGCTAAGCACACTGTCTGGTGTGTGTGTTCGTGTGTGTGTGTGTGTGTGTGTGTGTGTGTGTGTGTGTGTGTGTGTGTGTGTGTGTGTGTGTGTGTGTGTGTGTGTGTGTGTGTGTGTGTGTGTGTGTTCGTGTGTGTGTGTGTGTGTGTGTGTGTGTGTGTGTGTGTACGTGTGTGTGTGTGTGTACGTGTGTGTGTGTTCGTGTCATCGAACTATAAAAAAAACTGGAAGCCGCAAGCCTCACGGATTCAATGGATGCATTGAAGCCAAAAAGCGGCTTTCTCAGACTTCTTTGAATAGTGACAACTTCCGGAACCGAGTCGTTGGCATGCATGCGGTGCACTTTCTCACGACCAGCACAATGTCTTTACTGTAGTCCGCGCACATTTCTCTTGCCAAAACATATAGATCAATGACTGAAACACTTGGCAGCCCTTTTTATGCAACGTTACATTTTAAACCGATTTAGCATGTACCTCTGACCACGAAGCACAGAAGCCTACAACTTGTAGAGAAATGAACACATCTAAGGACAAATAGCCTAAACCCATTGTGAAAAAGCATGACACAATTTCTCATCCCATTAAAAATGTGCTTCATGGACACCCTTTTCGACGGAGATGAGTATAATAGTAGATATCAATAAAGGATATCAATCACCAATTTCATCGCACACAAGCCAATACCAAAAACACCTTTTTGTCGTCAAATGTGATGTCATTAGGCTGTGTTGATTCAAATGTGTTGACTTGACAACCTGGCCAGGGTAATAGTGGAGTGAGTAGTCACGGTTACACATATTACCGGTTTGGACTGGTTTGAACAGTTGTAAGCTGAGCACCCCGTCCTTGCTTGATTTCCAGCCTAAGAATCTAACCTCATAATAATAATAATAATAATAATTCATTTTATTTAGTTTTTAGCGCTTTTCTCAAGACTCAAAGCGCTTCACACAAATTGGTCGCCAATTAATTACACAGAACGAACAACGAATGGACCGACAGCTATCAAACACAACACTCAGTCTGAGTGATACCACGGCAGCCAATTTGCGCCAGACTTGCTCACCCAACATATTACGACAGACTTGCTCACACACATAGGACACACAGACCAACTCCAGGTGAATTGGCAGTGACTGGTCAGGGCACTGGTAGGAGAATGGAGCATGTTTTTTTGATGGTGGGAGGAAACCGGAGTACCCGGAGGAAACCCACACAAACACGGGGAGAACATGCAAACTCCACCTAGATAAGGAAAAACAATTTGAACGCTCTAACAACGAGACTTTACGCTAGCTTGTCATTTGGCGCAAATAGGAAACATAAGACAACGTGACTATGAGCATAACAAAGTGCACAAGTGCAATTAGGCTAAAGATAACTGCTATAGCTGTCAATAAAATTGTTTTACAAATTAGGTTATACCAGGGTTTACTGTTAAATTAGCTATGCATCTACAGCATTGAATTAAAGATTTTTT
This sequence comes from Galaxias olidus, assembly GCA_026901105.3. Taxonomy (NCBI): domain Eukaryota; kingdom Metazoa; phylum Chordata; class Actinopteri; order Galaxiiformes; family Galaxiidae; genus Galaxias; species Galaxias olidus. The sequence goes on from JAPMUY010005888.1 coordinate 81,225, forward strand.
TTTTTACTGTAGTAATGTGGATGTAGGCCTAGTATTAACCAATAACTATTTAAACCAATGACACACATTTTGCTTTTGGGTGGGGTAGCGCTATTTCTAAACAATGAAGTCTGTAAATACATGCAACAATGCAGCTTCAATATCTTCAGATACATTTACATGCAGTCTTGTAATGTAATGGCCAAGATCATGTGTAATACAATGTTGCCCAATTCAATCAGGTGATTAAGTCAAAAACGTAAACCATTGGTCACTTCTTTTCAGTAGTAGGCCTCATTGCACCTCGGTTAGGATTACCTACACTGATAATGCAGCAACCATTGGGTGAGAAGCAGAAGCTATAAAGGCTTAAAATAAGCATTGCAATCACAAACTCATTTACCCATCTGCCCTATTGCTTTCCCGCTCGACCTCGATGCCACGAGCGTGCCCTTGAGCACCCGAGCACGAGAGTTGTGATGTCCAATATAGCACTTAATAAAGATTTTTGTTTGTAGCCTGTATATAAAATATCGAAAAAATGTAGGCTGGATAATTTTTTTTAAAAACATTTTGGGGCCCATAGATGACGTTCAGTTCAACAGATTAAGGATTTGAAAAATGCTGTAAAGTAAGAATACTTACTAATATAAATGTTTTAGTTTTTAATAAAATGCTAAGTGAGTAAAAAGAAGATCTATATCAAATAAAAATTTTTAATGACCACCCTTTTATCTTCAAAACAATATCCCCTGCTTTAAACGTATGCACAGTACTGTAGATTCACACAGAATGTTCACCCCCCCAAAATAAATAAATCTCTAAAAGATTCACTGGAGGCCACACACACACACACACACACACACACACACACACACACACACACATCTACATTTATAATGCACAGTGGTCTGTTTGGGCTAACCCAGATGCATCAGAATACTAATGCCTTTGTCTCTCTGCGCTCGTAAGCACTGCCCCTGATCCTCAAGAATCATAAACTGGCATGCCATTATCCTTCAAACGACCCAGTTGCGCTCCAGGGTTTTGCATTATCATATACACTTCCTGCTATGACTGTTTCCTGTAATGGATGATGACATAGCGTCTTTCCTCTTTTATCCCGTAGTTCCTCCCCGGATTACTGCACATTCCCATTTATGGATAATGGATATGCTCTGTGTGTGTCTTAGTTTTTGGGGACATTTTTCTTCCTCTGCAGGCGAGGAATCGCTTACAATCTTCCTGGATAAGCAGAAGCTCAGTAGGAAGTCTGAAGGGAACGGGAACAGCTCAGTGGTCTCTCTGGAAATCCTGCACCAGCTGGCCGCCTCTTATTTCACTGACAGGGAGAGCACGCTGCGCAGGCTGCACCACCTACAGATAGCCACCTCCGCCATCAAGGTAGGCCCCTGGAGGGACAACGAATGCACCCTTCAAACTGTTTCCCATATGAAGGTATTCATTCAGAGAAAACACGGACGTACTCACAACTGTGTCTCCTATCAAGTTTTGTTTACTAAGAGAAAACATAGACATCTTTATGGCTAACTCCTCTATCAAGGTATGCCCCTCACAGGAAACGAAGACCCCCTTAATAATTATAGCAATTCATTTAATTTTGTTTTTAGCGCTTTTCTCGATACTCAAAGTGATTTACACAAATTGGTCGCCAATTCATTACACAGAACAAACAACGAATGGAGCGACAGCTATCAAACACAACACTCAGTCTGAGTGATACCACGGCAGCCAATTTGCACCACACTTGCTCACCCAACAAATTGCGACAAACTTGCTCACACACATAGGACACACAGACCGACTCCAGTTGAATTGGCAGTGACCCTTACAACTAACACCCACTATAAAGGTATTGCCCACATAGAAAACAAACACATCTTTAAAACTAGCTCCACCACTAATGTATGGCCCTGAGTGACCACAAAACACCCTTAAAAACTACTTCCAGTTTCAAGGTTTCCCCCGCAGAGAAAACAAATGGACACATAAAGCCACCACGTCCACCACCATGGATCTCAGGGACAACTAAGGTTATCCCATCCCAGATCTCAAGACGTATTTTTGCCATCGATACACACAAACGAACCAACGTACAGCGCTCCTCAAGTGACCGTGTTGCCGTTTCTTTTTTTGTTTTGATCACGCCCAGACTTCAGATCAACTTTTTGAAGTTTGAAGATGGAAGTTAGAACCTACGTCAGCGCCTAGTTTAGTTTAAAATTAGAGAGAAACTGAGCAATTAAACTTTGGAGTATTATATTGGCAGGCGATTTGGCAGGGTCTGCACATCTCGGCAACAGCGAAGTGAAGAGGTGGGTGGGTGGGTGGGGGGGGGGGGGATGGTGGGTGGGGGGGGGGGGGGGGTAGGATCCGTAAGTAGCTTGTTCTGTTGCTAAGCAGCTATATTCCTCTGCAGCACACATTCAAAGGTTCCCACTGTCTACTCAGCACAGGGGTTAGCTATCAGCCCTGCTTAGTCAAGTGGCAGCCGATTGCTGTGACAGCAGGTGAGTGGGAGGAGGAGGTTTTTTTCTCTCTTTTTTCTTCTTCTTTCGTTTCGGTGCCGTTTTCAAAATAACAAACTCTCGTGTGGAACGAGGTGTTAGAAATCCTTAACCTTTGGACTTTTGATGAGGGTGATCCATTTCTAAAATGTTAATTATACGCTCGTATACGACATCATACCTGCCTGTAAGGTAAGGTCACAATGGGGAGAGAGATGGCACTCTCATTACTATGTGTTAGAATAATTGTAGGTGGATGGGAGTGTGTAAAAGGCTTATAACACACCATGTTTATCGAGAAAGAATTTAAAAAACGATATTGCAGTATACAGTATGCCATTTGTGCTTATTAACTTATAATTGCTAAGTTGTTCATCAGCAGGATGAACAACCAGTAATACACATTGCATAAAGTTTTAAATTCTGAAAAGATTTTTTTCTTTAAAAATCGGTTACTATGGCAATATTCTAGAATGTTGTCTTTATGACCAGTGGAATATGAGGTGTTAGTGTAGAATTCTGGAGGTGACTTTACAGTCGGATTACACGGCAAGTGAAATTCGGATAGAACCAGCAACAGGGCGATATACGCCAATTGACAAATGCACGAGACGAGGCCGTTTACAACCAGTCCGATGGAGAGGGTTAACGTTTCCCATACGCATGTGAATGCGAAACACCTGCGAGGCGAAGCTGCCTCGCACAAAGCCTCCCGGCCCGCGTCCAACCCCCGCGGTGCTTACCAGTGGAGAAGCTTGTCGGCTGCGTTTCTGCTAAATGAGCGTCTCTGGTTTGTGCGGGGGCCACCTGCTTCACCGCGGCGCTCTGCCAGCTCCGGTAATCACGCGTGAAAGACTGGGATGTGCTTGACCTGTCTGCGAAACACGGGCTCCTCCGGTCTGACGACATTCCCAGTGAAACCTCCGGAGGAGCTGTACACGGGGAACGCAATTCTCTCTCTTCTCCTCGATCTCATCTGCTCTGTCTCTTTTTTTTTTCATCCCTCTCTCACCCTGTTTGCGATGGTTCTCACCACTCCTCCGTCCTCTCCCATCCCTCTCTCGGTTCCATCTCTCTAACGCTGTTTTTCTGTTATTACTCTCACCCTTCTATCTTTCTCTCTCTCTGACCCATATCTCTTACTTCCATATCTCTCTCTCTCTCTCTCTCACTCTCACTCACACACACACACACACACACACACACACACACACACACACACACACACACACACACACACACACACACACACACACACTTGTTCTGTTCCTATCATACCTCTCTCTTTCTCTCTCTCCCCTTCTCTCACCAGCATTAAAATCAAACAAACAATAGGAATTAAAGTAGCTTAACATCGGATTGTTCTGAGTGGAAGGGTTCTGCTTTGTTTTTTTACAAAATTAAACAAATTACTGGGTGGGTTGGCAACTGAAGAGAAAAAAAAACGCTGAATATTTTTCCATAGAGAAATTCTATTTTTTGACACTTCATTTCAGAGTTAAATCTGTATCCAGAACTTAGATGGGGAAGATTAGGGTTATAACCTTCGTTTGACTGACAGTTCCAAATGTCTCTGATAAGAGATGTGATTTTAATGGCCGACAGGAGAAGGGAGTAGATATTTTTGGAGTCGGGGCTTCGTAGTGACAAAAGGAAACGGCATAATTTTACCAAATGAGATCATTTAACGATAGAATGACTCTGCCTGAGGCACACCATTCTTATTATTGGTAATTGTCCTCTGAAGGAAACTGTTTGGTGACCACGGCAACGTATTTCCAACACTCTTTCTAACCACCTATAAAAGGAAGAGAAAATACATATTTCCTACCATTCCCCTGTATGTATATAAACGTACTGACTCTCACTAGACCTTTAATCAGTTGCTGTCACAGTATTCAGAGCCGCACAGATACTTTCAACAAATCATTTATGTGACCCTAAAGTATGCCGTTTAGTTGGAGCCTCTTTGTTGAACTGTGTTTTGACAGCAGCAAAAATACACTGTGTATTATTTATGAGGCCGTGAGTGGCCAAGGGACTCCTGTGACAAGACTCTGTCACCGTCGCATTGATTTCAAATTCATTAATGTTGCTTGATGGATGAATTGGAACGATAAGTTGTCTTAAATATTTACAGCGCCACTGTTCAATCCCCCTCTCCACGTCAGCACTATTCTCAGATGTTTGTGCTCAGTGCTAAAATTCACATTTCATCAGCCTCTCCGACAGAAGGGATAAGGGCTCGCAATTTTTTAGGGGGCTTTTTGGGTGTGTGTGTGTGTGTGTGTGTGTGTGTGTGTGTGTGTGTGTGTGTGTGTGTGTGTGTGTGTGTGTGTGTGTGTGTGTGTGTGTGTGTGTGTGTGCTATCAACAGCATAAACAACGCAGTGGTGCTATTGGCCAGACCGAATCTCTAAAGAGCTGAGGCCATTTCCCAAGTGGATATATACAGTATCCAACAGCCGACATTAAGTCAAGTGTCACCAACAACATATTAATGACAGGCTTCAGTTGTTTTATGCGTGATCAAGACATCGCCAGCCATTCGTCATGTAAATATAACTCTTTGATATATTATCGTACAGTTATTAATTCTCAACATACTCCTGATTCCATGAGCTAAATACATTTCCCATACACAATCAAGTCAAAGAAGAGATTATGGAGTAGTCTATGACATCATAAGTCTTTGTTCCGTATATTAAATTCCTTTTTTCAATGACCTCAGCGACCGCAATCTGCAAAGGCAGTGGGAGAGATTTTTCTTGAAATCTTTTTGAAAAGGTTTTTTTGGTTGAATATATGTTACGCGACTTTTGTTTGGCACGACAGCAATCTCTAAACAGCTGTGCCCGTCTCTATGTGAGAGTTGAAACCAAACCACCCTCCATCTCTTCCACAACCACAGAGCTGTGACTCCCTGCTGTCCGAATGCCTCAACAGCACTCACCCATACCGTGCTTCACTGCCAGAGAGCTGTGACTCTCTGCTGTCCGAATGCCTCACTCACTCATACTGTACTTCACTGCCAGAGAGCTGTGACTCTCTGCTGTCCAAATGCCTCAACAGCTCTCATCCATACTGTGCTTCACTGCCAGAGAGCTGTGACCCTCTGCTGTCCAAATGCCTCAACAACACTCACCCATACTGTGCTTCACTGCCAGAGAGCTGACTCTCTGCTGTCCAAATGCCTCAACAGCTCTCACCCGTACTGTGCTTCACTGCCAGAGAGCTGTGACTCTCTGCTGTCCAAATGCCTCAACAGCTCTCACCCGTACTGTGCTTCACTGCCAGAGAGCTGTGACTCCCTGCTGTCCAAATGCCTCAACAGCTCTCACCCGTACTGTGCTTCACTGCCAGAGAGCTGTGACTCCCTGCTGTCCAAATGCCTCAACAGCTCTCACCCGTACTGTGCTTCACTGCCAGAGAGCTGTGACTCCCTGCTGTCCAAATGCCTCAACAGCTCTCACCCGTACTGTGCTTCACTGCCAGAGAGCTGTGACTCTCTGCTGTCCAAATGCCTCAACAGCTCTCACCCGTACTGTGCTTCACTGCCAGAGAGCTGTGACTCCTGCTGTCCAAATGCCTCAACAGCGCTCACCCGTACTGTGCTTCACTGCCAGAGAGCTGTGACTCTCTGCTGTCCAAATGCCTCAACAGCGCTCACCCGTACTGTGCTTCACTGCCAGAGAGCTGTGACTCTCTGCTGTCCAAATGCCTCAACAGCGCTCACCCGTACTGTGCTTCACTGCCAGAGAGCTGTGACTCCCTGCTGTCCAAATGCCTCAACAGCTCTCACCCGTACTGTGCTTCACTGCCAGAGAGCTGTGACTCTCTGTTGTCCAAACTCTCTGCTCTCACCCATACGTGTGTGACGTGCCGGTAATAAGGCCTCAAATCTCTCTCTCACTCTCTCTTTCTCCCTCCCCCCGTTTCCTAGGTAACGGAAACGAGAACCGGTCCTCTTGGATGCAGTAACTATGACAGCCTCGATTCTGTCAGCTCTGTCCTGGTACACAGCCCTGAAAATAAGATACATTTAAAAGGTAAGCAATTTTGGAACACACACACACACACACACACACACACACACACACACTATTAATTGCTCCGTGCGTTCTGTGACCACTTCAGCACACAGATGCTGGCTTTCTCACTCACCCCATTCACACAGAAAAAAAACTCACCCTCGCACACATAAATTGTCCCTCATCATTTCATAACACACACACACACACACGATCACTTAAAGCTATCACACTAGCACACAATCACAACCTCCCCCACAAACAAACACACACACACACACACACATACACACACACACACACACACACACACACACACTCAAAACCACTTGCGCCACTTTGCAACTCCCGACATCACAGAACAGCACAGGATGGGCAGCGGTCGCTCCGGCCATTATGCCCAGGGTCACACACACTGCATAGCCACTGAACTTCCACCTCCATCTTAGACTGGATGTAGAAAGGCCTAGACTAATGGTCAAAATGAAACGATAACAAGGGGAGTGTGGGCGGTGAAGGGATCTGTGTGTGTGTGTGTGTGTGTGTGGGGGGGGGGTGCAGCTAATGTACCATGGATGTTTGTGTGTGTGTGTGTGGGGTGGGTGCAGCTGATGTACCATGCATTACAGTGTGTCAGCTTGCTTTTAGTAGATTATCGTGAGGAAAACTGTATCTAGCATTTTCAACCACCATTATGTAACGCATACAACCGATCATAATGGACATAGCAGCCATTTGACCTACAAAAAAATCACAGCATGAACTTTATTTGTTGAAATGACGTCGCAACATGTTCAAGATGCAGTGAATTGTTTTCCAAAAACAAAAAAAAACAAAAAAATGGACATTATTTCCAGGTAATCAAACCCTGTTTAAAAAATGGTAGGAGTCTTATCTGTTCAATGGCGCCGCTTGTAGAGACATTCTATTCCCCCTTTCCAATTCCCTGTGTGTGTAACGCCAACTGTTCTGTCTCATCTGTGGATCTAATGGTGTGTGGTTATGATAAGTGTGGATCACTCTCTCTCTCTGTCTCTGCACCCAGCCCCAGCTCACTTTCATCAAGCCTTCTTCAAGACTATCGACTTGTGATGAAATCACACTTCTAAAATGTATGAGGAAGAAGCAGCTGGGATCAGATTTTTTGTCAAAGTGTGCTTTACGTAATTTATTCATTTATGTGTTTCATTACATACTTCGGTTTCCCGGGTGAAGAGGACTCTGCATTGATATAACTCCCGTTAGCGATACGCTGTTTTGACTGGCTTCTTCTTTGTTGGTGTTTTTTGCTTTTGTTTTTGGAGGACTCAGAGACACTGAATGTGTTGCCAGTGCCTCCACAACCAGAGAAGAAGGACAGAAGCCCAGTGTAATATTGACACCCAAGCGTGTGACGCGCAGTGCCACGTCCATCCAAGCACTTAAGACAACAGAGAGTCGGGCCGAGCTGACTAGACAGGAAGAGTAGGAAAAGGGGGCTTATTGAGGATCAGATGGTGAGGACTGTCTCCAAGGCTAAACAGAGCTCTCTGTCCGCCAACAGGCCTTTCCCACGGACCGCACAGGCAGAGATGGGGTGCGGCGTACGGTGCCAAGCTTCAAGGGTTTCAAACCCCCCCCCAAAAAAAAACAGAAGCCATGGATCAATGGAGAGAGAGAGAGAGAGAGAGAGAGAGAGAGAGAGAGAGAGAGAGAGAGAGACAGGATAAATAAGAGAAAGAGGCGGAAAAACAAAACTGAAAGACAGAAAGAATGAGTGGTAAGGCAAAGAAAAGGAGAGAGTCTAGGAGAGAGAGTTGAGCAATGAAGACAGAGGGGAGTGGAGGGCGCTGTGGAGTTGGTCGGAACGTGCGAGCCGAATGCTGATGTGAGTGAGCGTGTGAGTTGGCTACCTCATACGGTGTCCATTTTAGGACAAGTGTCAGTCTCAGTCGCACTTTGTATCGATCTCATCAAAGCTCGTGGTCATTGTCGCTAAAACTTGCTTTCAAAGTCAACGGACGTGCAAGCTGAATGCTAATGTGTGTGAGCGTGTGAGTTGGCTACCTTGGCTTTGTTTTTTTTGGAAACAGAGTTTTGAGGGTAATAGCCTGAAAATACATAATTTGACCAACTCCATGCTCAAAATCCATGAGATTACGACATAAAAAACTAAAAACGGTGGTTCTTAACTGAACTCAAATGGTTGAAAGAAGTAACACGTTTAATTTCACGCATATTTATGTTCTCAAATCAAATCACAAACCAAGTGTCCTAACAATATTATAGTGTAACATGGATACGATTGTGAGCCTGCTTAGTTACATTTCCCAAAGTAGCAGTAATAACTTCAAGGACATAATTCTTCGTTTTGCTTTTTTAAATTGAGTTGAAACCGACGAGGAGTTTGCATGTTCTCCCCGTGTTCGCGTGGGTTTCCTCCGGGTACTCCGGTTTCCTCCCGCAGTCCAAAAACATGCAGGTTAATTGGTGACTCTAAATTGCCCGTAGGTGTGAATGTGAGTTGTTGTCTGTCCCTATATGTCGGCCCTGTGATAGACTGGCGACCTGTCCGGGGTGTACCCCGCCTCTCGCTCTGTGTCCGCTGGGATAGGCTCCAGCCCCCCTGTGACCCTGTACAGGATAAGCGGTAAAGCTAATGGATGGATGGATGGATGGATGAAACCGACGAGCTTCAATGCGACACAGAGGGGTTACCTCGTTTTTAAACCCCACGCCAGTCAGTCCCATTTCACCTGCTCACATTTCATTCCGTTTGAAGCCTCGCCAGCTCCGGTCGCGATATGAAAGGGCCGAGAGGTTAATCCTCGTCTAATGAATGCCGCGTTATTTCCTTTTTTCACATGTAGGTCGCTGTCAAACAGACATTTTCCAGCAAACAGTAATTTGCTTGGAACGCCAGGTGACAGGAATGTCACTGCGAGTCAAAGGTGACGCCGTGGACTCGACGCAGACGGAGGGAAAGAGGCGGAGCGGGGTTTGCCACCAGCGACGTCTCCCCTCAGCCGTGGCTAATCATGGGAAAAAAAAACTCGTGTCCGTATTCTAGCACCTTCCAGAGGTTTGACATTTAAATGACCAGGTCCACTTAATATGGCCAGGACTTGACGGACACACATATTACACATTGAAGCTAACACACGCACACACGCACACACGCAAATACACAGAGAAAGACTCACACAACGTAAAAACAAGACACCTGCTAACCGAGAGATTGTAACTGCACTGAGTGTCACTATTAACACATAGAGATGTAGGCCTACACAACAATTGTTTTTATTTGTCAATGCTTCCTGTATTTGTAAAGTTTCCATGTTTTCTTAGTTTTCAAAAAGGCGTTCTTACATTAAAGCTATGATTATTATTATTAACGGTGCATCCCTGGTCTTATAAAACCGTGAAATTAAACATGTAATTCAGTTGGGTCTTAACAGCTCTGACGAATAGGAGGGGAGGCTTGCTGGCAGTTTGTTTGGTTGCACACTGGTGGACATGTGTGAATGTATATGTGAAGGCACGTATTTGTGTGTGTGTGTGTGTGTGTGTGTGTGTGTGTGTGTGTGTGTGTGTGTACGTGTACGTGTGTATGTATACGTGTGTGTGTGTTTGTGTGTGCGCAAGTGTATATGTACGTCTTTGTACGTGTATATATGTGTGTGTACATGTGTGTGTGTGTGTGTGTGTGTTTGTGCGCAAGTGTATATGTATGTGTGTGCATGTATGTGTGTGTACATGTGTGTGCATGTGTGTAAATATGTGTTTGTATATGTGTGTGTGTGTGCGCGCGTTTGGCTCGTTACGACCGTGACAGTTTGTATGTTCCTTCTCTGCTCGTCTCGGTGGCTTGATTTGGAATTCTCTTTGCCAAGGCTTGTCCCTCTCCCAGCTCCCGTGCCCGGCTCACTGCGCTACAGGCTCGACGAATCATTAGCAGCCCGCAGGAAGGAAAGGAAACACCAGAGCTGTTCCTCCAGACGACTGAAGCGTGGCAATCCAAAAAGAACAAAACATTTGAGTCAAAATAACAGTTGTTGATGCTGTTGTTGTCTGCAGTGAAGCCTGTCTGGGGAGGAGACATTGAACCGGGATGAGGGGAGAGAGGGGAGAGAGGGGAGAGAGAGTGGGGGGAGAGAGGGGGCAGAGGGGAGAGAGGGAGGAGAGAGGAGAGAGAGAAGGGAGAGAGGGGAGAGGGGGGGAGAGAGGGGGGGATGGGGGAGAGAGAGAAGGGGGGAGAGGGAAGAGAGAGGGGGAAGAGGGGAGAGAGAGGGAAGAGAGAGGGGAGAGGGACGGGGGAGAGAGGGGCAGGGATGACAGCAATTGGGAGACTGAGAAATTATCTAGCTGTCTTCCAAATGAAAGCCCTCCATGCCAACACGTCTCTCCAGAATGGCTCAGGGAGCTACTGGCAGGCACTGCCAATACATGGACGGGGGAAAACGGTTCTAATTATATTTTCCTCGCTTTTTGGGGTGGGGGGGGGGGGGGGCGAGAAAATAAACACCGGGAAATGCCACTGCGTGTTCGTAATTGAGTTGAGAATTATGGACAGAATTGACTTTGGCATTAGAAGGGACTGGCCAGGACGGTCCTAATAAGGAGATGGGGAAGGCGCGTGTGGAGGATGGCACGGGTTTGTGCAATCATCAAACAAAGCTGAGAGGCTTGGACCAAATATGTTGTTGTTTAATTACTTCAAATCATAGTTTTGTTTTGTTTGTTATTCTCTGTCACGTGAA
>JAPMUY010005888.1:97500-150000 GCA_026901105.3 Galaxias olidus
CATACGTGTAGTGACAGGAGCTCTGAGGAGCGGTCATACGTGTAGCGACAGGAGCTCTGAGGAGCGGTCATACGTGTAGCGACAGGAGCTCTGAGGAGTGGTCATACGTGTAGCGACAGGAGCTCTGAGGAGCGGTCATACGTGTAGCGACAGGAGCTCTGAGGAGCGGTCATACGTGTAGCGACAGGAGCTCTGAGGAGCGGTCATACGTGTAGCGACAGGAGCTCTGAGGAGCGGTCATACGTGTAGCGACAGGAGCTCTGAGGAGCGGTCATACGTGTAGCGACAGGAGCTCTGAGGAGCGGTCATACGTGTAGCGACTGGAGCTCTGAGGAGCGGTCATACGTGTAGCGACAGGAGCTCTGAGGAGCGGTCATACGTGTAGCGACAGGAGCTCTGAGGAGCGGTCATACGTGTAGCGACAGGAGCTCTGAGGAGCGGTCATACGTGTAGTGTGACAGGAGCTCGGAGGAGCGGTCATACGTGTAGTGTGACAGGAGCTCTGAGGAGCGGTCATACGTGTAGTGACAGGAGCTCTGAGGAGCGGTCATACGTGTAGTGTGACAGGAGCTCTGAGGAGCGGTCATACGTGTAGCGACAGGAGCTCTGAGGAGCGGTCATACGTGTAGTGTGACAGGAGCTCTGAGGAGCGGTCATACGTGTAGTGTGACAGGAGCTCTGAGGAGCGGTCATACGTGTAGGAGCTCTAGCGACACAGGAGCTCTGAGGAGCGGTCATACGTGTAGCGACAGGAGCTCTGAGGAGCGGTCATACGTGTAGCGACAGGAGCTCTGAGGAGCGGTCATACGTGTAGCGACAAGAGCTCTGAGGAGCGGTCATACGTGTAGTGTGACAGGAGCTCTGAGGAGCGGTCATACGTGTAGTGTGACAGGAGCTCTGAGGAGCAGTCCATTGTACCGGGTAAAAAAAAAAAAACCCTCAGCTATTGTTTGATTCTCTTCGCAGTCTCTCCTAAGAAAGAAAGGATCATTCTATATAAAGGAGCCCGGGCTAATCAATGACCTATTGTCAGTTGTTGCAGCATAATCCTTTCCATGCATCTTCTTGATTGCGATCGCCCTGAAGCTGAGCTCGCCTGGGCTTTCTGGAGGCCAGGCCTTGCACCTCTCGACTATACGTTACCCCTGTGGCCTTCTGGCTAGGCGGCTGCCTTTTGACCCGTGCCATGGACCGGGCGTGCACACCACCATAGATAAATATAATAGATGTCAGAAGCTATTGACACTAGTCACATGAGAGAATGGTCCAGTACATGTGCAGTCAGCATGTTAGAAAATTTGAAAGTTTGAAATGGCAAGTTACTAAAAACATTGATATCAGGACGAGTGCTCCTCCGAGTCATATAATGCAAAACGCGGATCAAATGATCGATCAAATGATCCACAAACACAGATTATTATTGATCTGAAAAGACGGTAGCAGGTATACTCTATAGAAAACACTTCAGCGAGCAGCTTAATAAACCCATTCCAGTCAAACTCCATCACAAAAACCACCGCAATTAGAGCGCCATAGAAAGTCATTGCAGGAGGGTCGTAAAGCCTCCACAGGCCCTGGGTACCTTGATGCTCCACGGCGTTGTATTTCCAAATTGATTCTGTATCACACCGTAAAACAGCTCAGTACATCTGGGACATTATATAAATCTCTCTCTCTCTCTCTTTCTTTCTCTCTCTCTCGCTCTCTCTCTCTCTCACTCTCTACCAAATTGACTTGTAAATCACGAGCTAACGGTTTGGGTGTTCCTGTGGTTGTCTGTGTGTGTGTGTGTGTGCGTTTGCGTGCATGTGTGTGTGTCCTGTGAGACAAAAAGCTACAAGTAAGTGTTTCAGATGCACAGATATGTTTAGTTGTTTTATGTCAATTCTGGTGTGAGAGCTGGCTGCTGATTGGTTCATGGGCCGCACCACTACTGGTGTGAGAGATCTGGCTGCCGATTGGTTCATGGGCCTCATCACTACTGGTGTGAGAGCTGGCTGCTGATTGGTTCATGGGCCGCACCGCTACTGGTGTGAGAGATCTGGCTGCCGATTGGTTCATTGGCCACACCGCTACTTGTGTAAGAGCTGGCTGCCGATTGGTTCATGGGCCTCACTGTTACTGGTGTGAGAGCTGGCTGCCGATTGGTTAATGGGCCGCACTGCTACTGGTGTGAGAGCTGGCTGCCGATTGGTTAAGAGGCTGCACTGCGGCTGGCGTCTGGTGTGCAAGCTGGCGGCTGATTGGATGAAAGACCACACGCCAGGCCTTCAATCAAAACGGCCAGCTGCTCTCTCTCTCTCTCTCTCTCTCTCTCTCTCTCTCTCTCTCTCTCTCTCTCTCTCTCTCTCTCTCTCTCTCTCTCTCTCTCTCTCTCTCTCTCTCACACCCTTGCACAGAAACACACACACACACACACACACACACTCACACACACACACTTATACTTTGAGAGGAACACATTCCTTGTTCCTGTCTCCAAACAAAGTCAGCTGCCTCACTCTCCATCACTCTCTCCCACAAATGCATGAGATACACAGACCTCTCCCTTTCTCTCTCTCTCTCTCTCCCTCCCTCCCTCTCTCTGTCTGTCTCTGTCTCTGTCTGAACCTCAAGCTGAGAGACTATTCTATAACACTTTGAGGGTTAAAGAAGGCACAGCGTGATGGACAGGGGGCCAGGGGACTGGACTTCCCCTATACCTCCGGCTGGCTGTAAGAGCAGTCATCCTGCTCCGGCTGCTGCAGTCAGAGAGAGAGGTGCGTCCACGTGGGCGCTGACCCTTCAAGGCTTCCCATGATCCCTAGGGAAGCTAGCAGGGACTACTAACCAACCGCAGCGCAGCGTGTGCTCTGCAGTCAACCTGGGCTTAGGGCCAACACACACACACACACACACACACACACACACACTCACACACAGACACACTGCCTTCTGAAGATTGTTTATCAAACCCAGCGGGGGGTTCAGGAGTGTTGGCCAAGAACCATCAGACTGCCCTCGCTCGCTCTTTTACTCTCGTTCCAATTGCCAACTGTGTGTGTGTGTGTGTGTGTGTGTGTCAGGGGGGGGCTCTTTCTCTCTCCTCCTTCTAACTCTCTGGTCTCTACGTTAAGCCTCCCTTTCACACTTTCTAGTTCCACAGTTTGAACTTTTCGGCTTGAGAAAAAGAAAAACTGAAAGTTTTCGTCTTTTGGCAGAGGCCAGACTCCTTCCTGATTACCTGGACTCACACCAGCACGGAGGGGGGCTGTCAGAGCCACGTCTCCACCCGTCTTCAAGATGATGCTGTTTTTCCTCAAACTTGACCGTTGGCTCGTTGCAGTGAAACAGATACGTGCGGAGGAGGTGTTGTTATTCCAAACAAAAATTATTTATTTTGACCAAAAATGTTTTTACTTTTTTTATTTTACGTGCAATGAGGAAAGCAGAAAAAGAAAAAAGATATAAAAAAGAACATTGACGCCAGCACTGGCTGTGAAACCGGCTTTGTGTAGCTCCTTCCCACCCTCACAAAGGAGCAGGGACTATTAATAGCCTGGAGGGGTCCTTCTCGGCTGACAAATGGGGGCGACGATGGCAGTTCATCTGGGTACATTGTTCACTGAGCTGGGCAGTGGAGCCACAGATACATCCTGTCCGCACGGGGCTAATTTGTCTGTTTGGCCATCTCTCTACCACCTCCATCTCTCTCTCCATCTCTCTACCACCTCCATCTCTCTCTCCATCTCTCTACCACCTCCATCTCTCTCTCCATCTCTCTACCACCTCCATCTCTCTCTCCATCTCTCTACCACCTCCATCTCTCTCTCCATCTCTCTACCACCTCCATCTCTCTCTCCATCTCTCTACCACCTCCTCTATATCGCTCTCTCTTCATCTCTCTCTCCATCTCTCTACCTCCTCCATCTCTCTCTCCATCTCTCTACCACCTCCATCTCTCTCTCCTCTCTCTCCACCTCCATCTCTCTACCACCTCCATCTCTCTCTCCATCTCTCTACCACCTCCATCTCTCTCTCCTCCTCCACCTCCTCCATATTTCCACCTCCTCTATCCCCCTCTCCACCTTCTATCTATCCACCTCCTCCTCCTCCTCCTATCTCTCCTCCTCCACCTTCTATCCCTCCACCCCCTCTCTCTCTCTCCACCTCCTCTCTCTCTCCACCTCCTCCTTCCATCTCTCCATCTCTCCAGCTCCTCTTTCTCTCCACATCCAGCTCACCCTTTTATCTCTCCACCTCCTCCTCCTCTCTCTCTACACCTTCAACTCAAGCTCCTCCATCTCTCCACCTCCACCCCCTCCTCCTCCTCCTCCATCTCTCTCACTCTCCACCTCCATCTCTCTCACTCTCCACCTCCTCCTCCATCTCTCTCCACCTCCTCCTCCATCTCTCTCCTCCTCCTCCTTTCTCTCAACCGGATCGCTGACGGAGTAGCAGATTCTACCTCCACAAATAGTATTCCTGAATTTACACAAACCCTTCCACCATCCCCCCATTCCTCCCCTCAACCACACTCCTCCTCCAGCATTCAACTCAGAAAACACACTGCCTACAATCGTCTGACGGAGGAAGAGGAACGAGGGGGAGGGGAAGAGGAAGGGTGGGGCTGAATGATGTTTCTCCGGGGGAGTAGAGGAAGAGAGGAGGGAGTCAATTTTCTCGTGTAATGAATACTCTCTGATCTCATAGCCTCACTTCGTCCAATCTTCAAATCTCTCTCTCTCTCTCTCTCTCTCTCTCTCTCTCTCTCTCTCTCTCTCTCTCTGCCCACCACCCTCCCCCTCGGGACAGTGTCATGGCGATATTCCAGGCTGGTTCTGAGCCTACTTTTCCTCATGGTTTTATTCCAGTCATGATGCAACGCTACAAATCCCCTGCCGTAAACGCGGAGCGTTGGAGCTTCTCCCGGAAATATATAAACTAATGAAATGGGATTTCATTAAAGCGTTCCTAATAACCACACTTGCCTTTGAACTGCCCTTGTTGTTAGGGCTATTGCCATTGCATCACAAGTTGTGTTGGATCAAAATCACCACCAGCTTACAAATCCCATTTTATTAAGTACCATGATGTTATTTGGGGTATGATTGCTTCTTAAATCATATTGCTAATCAGGCAACTTCACATTCCATCTCTGACCGAACCATAAAGCACGTTGCTAGGCGATGCCATTGCATCACGGAACTGTGTCAAAATCGTAAACACAGAAAATCCTGTCCCGTTAACACGCCATGATGTCATTAAGGTTCTGATTGACTTAAATATGACATAATATTATAAAGCAGACAACATTAACATTAACATCTCAGACCAAAACTACATCCATAACATTTTCATGAACAACAATTCAGCTTCGATCCTCTGTGAGAGCAACTGGTCTGTGATGGAGGTTCTGCCCCAGTGACAACAGCAGCAGCAGCAGCAGCAACAGCAGCGGCAGCAGCGTTCTCTGCTCTGCGCTCCGAGCCAGGGGAGTAGCCGGACATCGCCCGCCCGGGCGCTGCCAGTGAAGCTATTCTCTGTTGACTCAATTAGACACCGAATCAGACGGTCAGATATGATGCCCAGTCAAATGTCATGGCTGCAGATGCAGGCCTACGGCCACCTAATGAGGGCCTCATTAACGTCGCTCTCTCTCTCTGCTGAAAAGGAGGGAGGGAGTAATGGGGGGGGGGGGGTTGTTGAGTCTGAGGGCAGTGCTAAGTTCATTGTACAGACTGAGGCAGACAGAGGAGTTTATTTTTTAATTGAAAATGGAGAGATTTTGTGTTTTTGCCCTTTATGTCACATATAACACTCGTAACAATGTTGCAGCGGTACTACTCGAGAATGAGAATATTGGCTGACGACACTTTGAGTGCTCATTATAAAATAGATTTTCATATATTTGTGGTATCTTTTTTTACATAGTACAATGCCTGAGTAGCGTTAACCAGAACTATCAGACGGATATTTCGAAAAAGAGGTAAACCAAGGAACTGAATTGAAAAACACACTGCTTGCCGTTACTGTGTAATGAAACTACATGTCCTGTTTTTTTTTTTATCTGGAGGTGTGGAGTGATGGCAAGATAGTCAAGGAGTCCATTGATCAGCTTTTTTGTTGTTGTTGTTGTTGCTATTATCAAAACAAGAAAACATTAACAGTTACACAAAGTCAGAACTTTTGATCGCTATGGCAACGCCCTTGATCTCCCCACCCGCCAAAAGGTGTGCTGGTGTATTAATAGTAACGTCGTTACTCAACTTTACTGTGACAGCTCATCGGTGGAATTTAATTGGAAGAACATTTGGTATTCATAAATTCACAATAGATTGACTCACTTAACGACATTGGGCTTTTAATAATTTTTTCTGTGCTTAAAGGTTAAGCGAAGGGGTGGGAGGTGGAGAGAGAACAAGAGAAAGAGAGAGAAATAGTGAAGTAGTGAATATCACCAGTGCTTTTGGAAAGTTTTTATTTTCAGTTGGTTTTTTTTTGTTGCCAAATCCCACACAAACCGTTTGCGCCCTCCCGGGGTTTCTCTCGTCTATAGATTCAGCACTGTGCGACATAAGCCTTGCAAACATCCTACCTTTATTTTGCCAAAGGCTACACACAGCAACTCCCCACCACCACCCCAACACCCCCACTCTCCCGCACACACACACACACACACACACACACACACCCCCACTCTCCCGCACACACACACACACACACACACTTTTTTGTTGTTGCTAGGAGCAGAAACTCTCTGCGCTTCCTCCCAGATTTGTAGTTTGCTACAACGAGCTCTGGATTGTAAGTGAAGCCTTGCCTATAATTGCCATGCTATCACCATAGGACACCGGCTCTCTGGCTGCTTCATGTTACCGCCCGGCGCTGAAAATAAAACGCACTTTGATCAATAAATAAACGGCACAAATTTGCATTTCGCAGAGCTTGAGGAGGTGGATCATGTAGTTGTTGACGATGGAGGTCATTTAAATTTCGCTGCTGTCTGACCTCTGATCGTCTGAGGAGGATTTGTGAGCAGTAAAAAAAAAAATCTTTTTTTTTTTACGTCACCAGCTTACATGGACTACGGATGTGAGTATAGAAACTCTCTGCCTGCTTTTGTCTTGGCCTTCTCCCTCTAAGCGCCTTTTGACCAGCCTATTAAGTGCTATCGCAATCTAGCTCGAAGTCGGTGCCTTGTGAATTGGAGCTCTTGAGTCACAGGGCTTCTAGTCGGAAAGCAATATTCTCCTTAAAAGCATTCATCAAACCCAAGATAGAACTTAGTAAAAATCTGAAGATAAGCTACGAGTCAGGGGGAAAGGTTAGTCGCTTCCTGAGGCACTGCAATTTAAAAGCAACAAGGAAGCCAGCCTTGTTTAAAAAAAAAGAGCTAAAGGTGAATGGTCCCATTGTGTGAAAAATATAAAAAGGAAAAACGAGTTCACATTTTTAACAGAGTGAATAGCAGCGGTTATAAATAACTGTCCACAGGTGCATCGATTCTGCCAGCACAGGAACAGGCAGTGCTTCAAAGATCACAAGTGGCATTTGTTTTCCATCTTCCTTCTTTTTTTTTTTTAAAGAACTTCCTCTTTTTTTTATTTAAATTGGAGTAATAGAATGGTATGTCCGCCCAGCACAACGAATCCTTCTGCCCTCTAACTTCAACGAACACACTGAGGAACCTTCAAAAGATAAGGCTTTGGATAGAAACCAGGTCTGTTTCAGAACAATGTAATTACTTTCATCAATGGCAGCACAAGCCTTGCTGTTGTTAAATCCCATCTGTCTGGTACAGCCGAAGTAGCCCATCTGTTTTTTTTTTCTTTTTTTTTCGGGGTGTGCTCTTGACCTTGGAACTGTTCAAGGTGACACACACACACACACACACACACACACACACACACACACTCACTTTGAAATTCATGTGCACACATGAACTCAGATAACTTACTAAAGCTCATGAAAATCCTGATATTTTTCATCATATGGCAATACCCAACCCTGAATGTCATATGAATTGTCAACCACCATAAATCCTCTTGAATACACGTTTCACCTTTGCTAGATATATTTGTGTGCAGCGAGCAAGGTTCTACCACCAATGAGATAACAAGTGAGAAAGAAACAACCTCTAACAGCATAATGTCAAAGACGTGACACTTCAAAGAAAGACGCTCCACAGAAACAGCAAATATCCATCTTTTATTGACGTCAAAAGGCTAATTTATTTCATGTTCTCCTTCTAAGGGTGAATAGATCATGTACTGTACCTTAGTAAGGAAACTCATTATGTAGAGATTGCACATTTGGCAGAATACAAGTACTCAGAGCTGCTTCATACCAGCCTATGTAAAATACTAATATTCTGTCATGTATTCAATATGAGGAGTGAGCTTTTAAGAATATCATCAGTTATTTTATTGAGTAGCGTATTTCTATGTGGCCTTAATTATTTTTCTGTGGATAAACAATGGAAAGTCAACTACTTTGGTAACGATCGAGGTTAGATTTGACATCAGATCTCACAAGGCGATAGGAAGGACGATTGAATCAACCGTTTGGTATTCTTCAAACCGTGATGTCCCTCGGTCGTGTTGTAAACAAAGATGGCCGCCTACGGTAACAATCCAGATTGATTCCATGCGTTCAGTTCTCTGCAAGGAAGCCAAAGTCCCTGAAGCATTATTCCGACAGCAGGAGATACCTAATTCTCTCAAACGAAAAGGTTTTTTTTCCAGGCTTTATTTCTCTCAGGGTTTTGCTTCTCAGGTAGAAGTATCAGTGAAATAGCTGTCACGGTTAGAGATGATTGAATCTATTGCCCTGCTTTGATCCAGCCACTCGACAGACAGAGAAGGGATTTACTTTAAATCCTCAAAAAGTAAACGCTTAATCATTAGAGGGAGATTCCCATGGTTTTGATTTCATCCACTTCTCTGAGACGTTGACTTGGTTTTCAGGAAGAAATGTGTTTTCCTTTGTCCTGGTCTTTTAAGACTTCCCATACTTCCATAAGGAGCTTAGCAGCCACCCATGTGCTGTAAATGATGCTCTTCCTGAATACTGAAGGGCAGGGATTGATGGATCTGTTTTTGTTTTCCATATTCTTACCATGAAGCTGAGAAATATGCTCAGATATGATTTGCAATCAACAGCACCTTGAAGCAAAAGTAGATGCAATCCATTTCATAACAGGCGCTGCTGCACAAACTAGGATGTAATCAAGGTCACTTTAAAGATAGAGTTATGACTGAAACTTAGACTTAAATCTGCACTTTAATACTTCAAAAAGAATGATGATACCCGCTTTGTCCTTCAATTTAACAGCATAACAATCGTTTTAGATGACGTTTCTTCTGCAAAATGACATAGATTTCCGATAGCTAAACTAAATATGGTGGAATAATGTGGATGGTAATGAATTATGAATATGCGATCAGTTCTAAATAAAATCATCTCAATACATACTAGACTATATGCTGTTTCAAATATTATTATTATTATTATTATTCAGATTTTCATTTTAGGGACTATACGTGTGTGTCTATATGTGTGTGTGTGTGTGTGTGTGTAGGGCGGAAGTGTATTTTTTCTTACAAACATGTACAAACTCTTAAAAACACAATCATAGAACAGTATAGATTAGCTATCCGACGCGATCTCCTTCAGATTCCTAACACAAAAGTGAGTGAATGGATCCCCTTAAGCCTTTATGTAATATAACTTATGTAGAGCTAGGATTTCATCTATAGATAAGAAGAAAAAGTCTATTCTTGAAATCAGGCCGGTTCCCATCTTCCCTTCAGAAGCCAGGGTGTCTTTGTAAGGCTCTCAACACATTCCCTCTCAGTACTGGGAGAACATGCAGCTATGCACTATGTGAGTCCTATGGATCTGGCGTGGAAGACAGTGCATCTGGTTTTTCTATGCTTCTACACCAACCTCGGCGGGGGGAGGGGGGGTTGGAGGAGGAAGGGGGTGGGGGTGGGGGGGGGCTGTACTAGTTGAGATTGATCTCCTGTTCCAGTCTGTTGAGGCAAAACGGGGGGGGCGTTTCTCCCCAAAGCTAGAATCACCCACAGGAGTGCAATAAGCAGTGAGCTGATAGCATTGCTTCCCCGCCTCGTTGTGCAAAAGGGCCGACACATTTGTTGCCCGGTCATTCCCTCTGCTCACGGAAAAAAATGAGTCTCATTTTTTTTTCTGGGGAAAAAAGGTAGAAAGGCAGAATGATGGCATTCGGGGGGGGGGGGTTCAATGTAAATGCGAGATATCATTTACAGTAATTTTTTTTCCAAGGGGCTGGTGTTAGATTGAATGCATCCATGCAATTCTAATACTGGCTCTAGAAGGATGCTCGGGCTCTACAGCATGATACCACCTGTTGCTCAAACATACTCAGAGCATGACTGGCCTCCATTAGGAGTTTGTGTACACAGTTTGGCAGTGGGGGACATTATTGTCAATGTGATACAGGGCTCGTGGCGGGTCTTTTTTGTAAGTAAAAACATTTCTATAAAGTCATGTCTGTAGTCAAGGACGCCATTTAGGACAGGGCCGTTTATAGATAAAGCTGTCCCTTCAACGCTCCGTGATGCAAATCAGAAGATCACGTCAGCCACTTTGCCATCTGCAGTGTTTTCATTGGCTCAGAATACAAGTCCGTAAGATGTGTCATTGTCCAATCAAACAGGTTTATCCGCCTCATTGAACTAAAATACGACATGATTACTGATCTGTACACATTTGCTGTGGCTATGACTGGCCTCTATTAGGGGTTTGTGTACACAGTTTAGCAGCAGGGACATTATTGTCAAAGGGATAAATGGCTTGCAGCTAAAGTACATTTCCAGCCCTACATTGGCTATTGCAAAACATTTGACTTGGTTTAACGGGACTGACAGAAATACTAATTTTGAGTTTTGGGAGCTTGTGTTTGTTTATTTTATTATCTTCTCCTGTGGATTTCGCTGTGCCTCTCAATTCAATGCTCCCTCTAATTACAGACTGGGGGTGTAAGGAAACCGAAAGGCGTTGTCGTGGGAACAGACTCGTCTGAAAACAAAGTGGTTCATTAGACGTCTAATGTCATCATAGAGGAGAGATATGGATCACAAACTACAGTATCAGAGTACTCCCATTTTCTTGCTTTGAAATCCAATGCGAGTTACAGATCATGTTTTTCTTTCTGAATGTCAGCCTAACCTGCACTGATTTCAGTAACTGACGCAACATATCGCATAAAAATAGAATACAGAGACAGAGAGAGAGTGAGAGAGCGAGAGGCAGAGAGAGAGCGAGAGAGGCAGAGAGGACGAGAGTAAGGTAGAGAGAGAGAAAGATAGAGAGACAGACAGAGAGAGAGAGAGAGAGAGAAAGAGTGAAGGAGAGAAGCAAAAAGAAAGAAGAAATTGAAGGCTGGTATTCCTATTCCTGCGTTTGCAATACAAAGCATCACAAGAGTCTGTTTGTACAGATGACGCTAACATTTAGTATGAGGACACCTAAACAAAGCCCTGGTTGATGTGTGTTAATATCCCGTGCTGTGGAGTACACCGCTGCAACGCAGGGATATAAACACATCGTTTTAACTTGCCACACTGAACAGTACCGCTTACGCAACGGGTGCTACCGTTAAACCTGACAACGAACGGGACTTTTGAAGGGGTGGAGATGACAGACTACGTTGGCAGCCTTTGCGTCGTTTTTGTGTTCCACCAGTTCCTCTGGCGGGAGGGGGGGGAGGGGGGGGGGGGGGGGGGGGGGGCTGCGCGCGCTACACTGTCAGCAGCACCCTTCGTCCCAACTTTGGCTTGCCTCTGAAGCTAAGCAGGGTTGGTCCTTGGTAGTCCTTGGATGGGAGACGAGTTGAGTGGTTTTGGTGGTTTTGGATGACCAGTAGGGGACATTTTGTCCTCTGGTCTGTGATGCGCAGTGCCCCCAGAATAGTCACAGGGACAGTGCTCTGGACCGAGAGTGTCTTTTGGATGGGGCGTTAAACGGGTGTCCTGACTCTCTGTGGTCACTCAAGATCCCATGGCACTTATAGTTCAGAGTAGGGGTGCAACCCCTGTGACCTGGCTACACCCCCACTCTGGCTCTATATCAAACATCATGGCCAACTAATCATCCCTTCAGCTCCCGATTGGCCAATCCGTCCCCTATCCTGCCCCCTGTGGCTTTTCTATTGGCCTTGAAAACAGATATGCCGAAATCAAGTCTGGCGCAAAATGGCTGCCATGGCATCACACAGTTTGTGTGCTACACATTGGCGACTTAACTGTGATGTACCCCCAATTGTGTAAAGCGCCTTGGGTGTCTAGCAAAGCGCTATGTCAAGTGCAATCAATTACTGTAGAAGGTGATGAAACAAGAGAAAGGGTACAGAGCAGATTTTGGGAGAAAAAACATAAAAAGTAGAAAAGTAAGGACAGGATTCACACTGAAAGAACAAAAATCAAAGCATCTATGATCACACAGCTCATTTTCACCAATAGCTTTGCCAAATTAAGATGAACTAGTTTTGATCTTGAGCTAATTTAATCTCGAGACGTCACAGTTTCAGCGCCACTTCTTTCCCCGGGTACACGCTGTTATTGTTGTTATTCCTGTCATTGTTGCAGTATCCAACGCTTTTTCCTGAAACATTATCCAAACATGACTTTACTTACCAAACAAAATAATCAAGTTAGACTGCACATCCTTGTCTCATCGCTTTACCAACATGATTAAAGTCCATATAGTCAGCGTTCCAGTGAAAGGCCATGGTATTATTCAGTTAGCTCCAGAAGCTCAGGCCTAGTTTTCTCTCTTTTCCGCCCTACTTATCCTTTTGAATCGCTAATACCTCCAATAGAATGAGTGTCGGCCTAGCCATGCCCATTAAGGGAAATAACACCCCTGCATTAATTTGACACATTTAAAAAAAAAGAGCTAAATCGACTATAAATTTTAAACTTGAAGTCATAAATGCCACGGGGAAAAAAAAGGAAAGTACATCAGACATCGAAATTGTTTTATTATTGTACCGTGATGAGAATTATAAGTACGCAGATCGTATGGCGGAGAGGGCAAGAGAAGAAGATGAAATTGACATATGAGAGAATTTGAGAGAGATTAAAATAATGGGGTCAGAGATGGGAGAAAAGATAATTTTTTCAGTCCGAGAAAAACCGAGAGAGGCAGAGAGGAAGAGAAGTGTGTTAGCGAACGGCCGGAGTAAGACAAGAGTCCTTGATTCCACCCCCTAGTGGTCATTCTCAGACTCAGGCGGTAGCGTCGTTCTTTTCCCGACAAACGACTCCATGACAACAGCTAAAAACCAGTCAATGCCTGCTTATGTTCTCTTGTGCGGGCCACACAAAGTGAACGCATGATGTGGCTTTAATTGGCCACTGGGCTGCATTACCATTCGAGACGCCAGACTGTCAGCGCGGACGGGAGAGAGGAGTTCCTTGATTGTAAAAAAAGCGGAAAGGGTGTTTTATCTCACGAGTAAGAGTTGAAACAGAACCATGATGGATCATGTTGTGCTAACCAAGATGGCCGACCTTTTGGTTAGCTACACCGTGCTGTTGGGGGCAACAGCGTAAATGAGATTAGTTCCTGCTCCGTTTGGTTTTGTGGGAGATGGAGCAAAATACAACACAGCGATGTCAGTTGGCACGATGAGCTTCTGCAGGAATTGTCCGTTTGACTCTTTCTCCTCCTTACCCTTTCTCATTCCCCTTTTGTGTGAGTCACTTCCCCATCATTTCTGCACAAGTCCAAATCCGTCTCTGAAAGATCGATGACTACCATCTCACCGACACAACATGGCATTATAATTCACGATCAATTGTACTCGTCGACTCTGGTTTTTTTCTTCACACTTCCATCTCAGTCGATATAACCATGTCCAGTGCAAGTACGTTCAACCTGTCTTGTAAAACCATTGACAATAATCAACAATGAAGAGACCAGACCAAAAGTCAAGTCTGACGTACTGCTCACCATCTTATCTTCCTCGGCTCGCTGCAGTCATTTCCCCCTCCTCGTCTGTGTGTTGTGGGCCTTCGTCGCGATGTAAAACAACCGTGACAATTCGCTCGAGCGGCGTTAGGCTAACTCGTTAGCGTCAGACTTAATGTTATCAGGCTAATTCGGCATTGTGTTGAGCTGAACTAGCCAAGCCCTTTCCGCGGCGGGAGAAGCTGGGATCATTGAGCACCCTAATGGGCTGAGCTTGCTGGTGCTCCGCAAACAATACTGTCTGTCTCGGTGCCAAGAGGAGCACATGGGAATATGAGGCTTCAGCACCCCCCAGAACAATTGGAGTCAGGTTTCACTCAGTTAGACATCAGGGGAAAAGAGAGAGAGAGAGAGAGAGAGAGAGAGAGAGAGAGAGAGAGAGAGAGAGAGAGAGAGAGAGAGAGAGAGAGATAGAGAGATAGAGAGAGAGAGAAATAGGCATGGAGAAAAACAGGCAGGGAGAGGGGGAAAAAGAAAGAAAGAAAAAAAGAAAGAAAGAAAGAAAGTCTGTCTTTGTCATGGCTGGTGTGATGACATAGAAAGAAAGTCTGTCTTTGTCATGGCTGGTGTGATGACATAGTTAGGGCTCGTTCTGTGTCTCTGTGTCTGGGCACATTGTGTCTGATAGTAAAAGTACTTAAGGTGGTTAGAAAGTGTTTGTAATTGGCTATTGTGAAAATGCGAGAATTTCCCAGGACGTTTTAATGGTAAATTAAAGGATGACTACACATAATTACACATTAAGGCACATGCATTTACCCAGCAATGGCACGCCATTAGAATGATCTTTTTTAAGCTCTAGTGAATCGTGAAATTACAGTGTCCCTCTGCAACCTGGCATTATCCTTGTTTGTCGTGTGGGACTTGAGTTGAACAAGGCCATTTATTTTTGATGTTGTATGTTTGGTATGCAGTACAGTAATATATGATATGAAGAAAAGCATGTGCACTACAGAAACGCCCCTCTATGTTTTTTGGGACTTCATAGACCATAAGGCACCAGAGCTTCCAAATGTCATTGTGTGTATCTGGTAGATTCAGTAGCCTAAATGTATTGCATTGCCTTGCAAACGTATTGCAAACAAAGTGAATGGTTGCTATTCTACAGTGGATATAGGCACATAATGTACGTAAAAAATAAATGTTTCCCCTGTTTCATTTCATATATGTTAATGTATACTGCAAAAAAAAAATGAAGGAACACTTTGAAAACACTTTAGATCTCAATGGGAAAAAAAAAATCATGCTGGATATCTAAACTGATATAGACTGGGTAATGTGTTAGGAATGAAAGGATGCCACATCGTTTGATGGAAATGAAAATTATCAACCTACAGAGGGCTGAATTCAAAGACACCCCAAAAATCAAAGTGAAAAAATGATGGGGCAGGCTAGTCCATTTTGCTGAAGTTCCATTGCAGCAACTCAAAATGGTACTCGGTACTGTGTATTCCCCCCACGTGCTTGTATGCATGCCTGACAACATCAGGGCATGCTCCTAATGAAACGACGGATGGTGTGCTGGGGTATCTCCTCCCAGATCTGGATCAGGGCATCATTGAGCTCCTGGACAGTCTAAGGTGCAACCTGGCGGCGTCGTATGGACCGAAACATAATGTCCCAGAGGCGACAGCCTGTAGAGGTCTCTGCGTCCCTCCATGGATATGCCTCCCCAGACCATCACTGATCCACCACCAAACCGGTCATGCTGAACGATGTTACAGGCAGCATAACGTTCTCCACGGCTTCTCCAGACCCTTTCACATCTGTCACCTGTGCTCAGGGTGAAGCTGCTCTCATCTGTGAAAAGCACAGGGCGCCAGTGGCGGACCTGCCAATTCTGGTGTTCTATGGCAAATGCCAATCGAGCTCCACGGTGCTTGGCAGTGAGCACATGGCCCACTAGAGGACGTCGGGCCCTCAGGCCACCCTCATGAAGTCTGTTTCTGATTGTTTGGTCAGAGACATTCACACCAGTGGCCTGCTGGAGGTCATTTTGTAGGGCTCTGGCAGTGCTCATCCTGTTCATCCTTGCACAAAGGAGCAAATACCGGTCTTGCTGATGGGTTAAGGACCTTCTACGGCCCTGTCCAGCTCTCCTAGAGTAACTGCCTGTCTCCTGGAATATCCTCCATGCTCTTGAGACTGTGCTGGGAGACACAGCAGACCTTCTGGCAATGGCACGTATTGATGTGCCATCCTGGAGGAGTTGGACCGCCTGTGCAACCTCTGTAGGGTCCAGGTATCGCCTCATGCTACCAGTAGTGACACTGACCCTAGCCAAATGCAAAACTAGTGAAAAACAGTCAAAAAGATGAGGAGGGAAAAGATGTCAGTGGCCTCCACCTGGAAAACCATTCCTGTTTTGGGGGTCGTCTCATTGTTGCCCCTCTAGTGCACCTGTTGTTAATTTCATTAACACCAAAGCAGCTGAAACTGATTAACAACCCCCTCTGCTACTTAACTGACCAGATCAATATCCCAGAAGTTTAATTGACTTGATGCAATACTCTGATTAAAAAGTGTTCCTTTAATTTTTTGAGCAGTGTGTATTACATTTAGCTGGATTCAGAATAATTCCTAAATTAGGGCAAAAAATTTAACTTTTATTTTTTATTATTATTATTTTAGACGAATTCAAGGCATTCCTCAAGAGACTGCCAACGGATCGTTTCCTGAACGTGTCGGCCATCTTTAAGTTCTGGGCGGGCGACGCGCCCCTCCAGAGGAGATACGGCGTGCTGGAGGTCAGCTCAGCCTTCGTTATGACCAAGGCGCAGAAGATTGTCCGCAAACTCTTCACACTGAGCAAGAGGTGTCCCAAGATGCCCAGGATCAGTCTCCCAAGAGAAAGGTACAAACACTGCCCTTACAGTAACTCTGTTTGTTTTGCTATCCTCCATCCCATTACACACACACACACACACACACACACACACACACACACACACACACACACACACACACACACACACACACACACACACACACACACACACACACACACACACACACACATCATTTTTATGTTTATAAGCACTCACTCTAAAGAAAGGTACAAACCCTCCCGTTACAGTAATTCTGTTTTGCTATCCTCCATCCCATTACACACACACACACACACACACACACACACACACACACACACACACACACACACACACACACACACATCATTTTTATGTTTATAAGCACTCACTCTAAAGAAAGGTACAAACCCTCCCGTTACAGTAACTCTGATTTGCTATCCTCCATCCCATTACACACACACACACACACACACACACACACACACACACACACACACACACACACACACACATCATTTTTATGTTCATAAGCACTCACTCTAAAGAAAGGTACAAACCCTCCCGTTACAGTAACTCTGATTTGCTATCCTCCATCCCATTACACACACACACACACACACACACACACACATCATTTTTATGTTTATAAGCACTCGCTCTAAAGAAAGGTACAAACCCTCCCTTTGTTTGTTTGTTGTTGTTTACGTGGAAGTATGCCGGCAAACGTGAGTGTCAACGTACAGTGCAAGTTCCTGTTCGCTGACGCGCCCACGTAGAAGTATTTAAACCAGGCTTCAGGCGGAGGATATGTAGTGAGTCCACAGTCAGGACCTACGGGAGAGTCGGGGCAGAACAATTTGTGCTCGCATGGGTCGGGTGTGGCAGCAGAGTCCAATCGCTCTGCTGGAGCAGGGAGCTGGTGACGTTGTCAGCTGACCTGGCAGGATTTTGCATGCCAGTGTGTCATCGCAGACATTTCGCGAGGTGAAGTAGCAATCTGGTAGAGAACGCGTTTAGCCGGAGCCTGACAAGATACCAAACGGTTGATTCCTTGGCAAGATAAAAGAGGTCGAGTAACGAGGCTTGCTAGAGGACAGGAACGAATGCAACAACCTGAGAAATGACTAGACAGCCGTACTAAACAGATGGGAGATATGATAGAGGGACGAGAACAGAGGGAGAGAGGGGAAAGGTAGAGAACAAGAAGTGAGAGATGGAACGGTTGAGAGGCTGACAGGCAAAGAGATAGAGAGAGTGAGATAAAGAGAGAGGGAGAGAGAGAAAAAGAGTGAAAGATAAAACCAAGAAAGAGAGCGAGTGAGAGAACGAGAGAGTGAATGACAGAGAGAGAGACAGAGAGAGAGAGAGAAAGACAGAATGAAAGAAAAATTCTGAGAAAGCGATAGTGAGAGAGAGAGAGACAGAGAGAGAGATGAAAAAGATAGCTGCTTAGTGTCCTCACAGAGACGGTCTTTTTAAGTGGAAGATGTGTGGTGTTGACACGTTGTAATCAAGTGCTCCAGTGGAGTGACAGGTTGCTGTTAAGGCGCTCGCACGCTGAGGACTTTAATTTACCCGACAACCCTCTACCTTCGCCTGTCACTCTCGTCCTTTTTCAACTTTGCACTTCAAACGACGAACAATAGGAAAACAGATCACAACTCAACCGAGAGGAGAGAGAAAAAAAAAAGATATCGCTATATGGCATGGCAGGAGGCCAATTTGTTTAACACGGTTCGTTTTGATCATGTTTGCCTTCGGGGGGGAAAGGAGGTGGTTGTTACATCTTGGGGATACATTCCAGGGGTGGAGTCTTCCCTTTTGGGGTAGGAAGTATCATTCTGTAACGCACGTGGAATCCAGGCTGCTGATGGAGCTGGGTAATATGATATAATATGTTCTTTACTGAGATCAGTCCCTGGGGGGGAAAAAACAAGATTTTGTGGAATTGCTCGTTGTTAAATTCTTCAGCATTTACTTTTGTTATTATATAGGCTGCACGGGCACATTCTTTTGGATTGAACTTGAATCTTCTAAGGGTGGAACTGTGAAATTGTGTTCTCAGCGTCCTATTGCATTGCGTCTCAGCTGATGATGTCGCTGGATGTTCCGTGAATGTTTTTTAGGTCACCAACACGCTGAGGCTCAGATTGAGAGTGTCATTCTTTATATAAATACGTTCTCTAAGATATAAACTATGCGACTCATGTATACATGTGTAGATGCAGCACATTCATGAATAGACAGAATGCACAGCGCAGAAATGTAGAGATGCTTTTCCAAGGAAGAATAAAAGTATATTTGACGGTAAAAAAAATTGTCACGAAAGGTAAGCTCAACGTGCAGTGTGAGACATGGGCAGAAATGGAAAACGTATAGTGGCTGTTCCTGAGACACCTTTTGATGTGAGCTGTCCTTCAACTGGCCTCTCAGACGCCTGGCACACACAAAAAAAGCGGGTGAGATAGAAGGGCCGCCGTTGAAAGGTGCTTGAGACAAAAAAGGGAATGCGATAGACAGAGAGAGAGAGAGAGAGAGAGAGAGAGAGAGAAGAGAGAGAAAAAGCGTGCTTCTTTCTTGAGGCCGCACAAAAGGCGCGTGGTTAAGGGGGCTCGCGGTAGCGCTTTGATTCCAGCAAGTAGGGTGATAAGCCCTGGTCACATCACTCCCGACGCTCGACGCTGGTGAAACGGGATTATGTCAAATGAAAGTTGAAACACCGTCGTCGGCAGCGTCCCGCGTGTTGTTGTTCCTCCCCTCGTCCTCTCTCGGTTTTGAAGGAGCGCGATCGCTGCCAGTCACAGGCAAAGTCACGGACGGGGGAATGGATTTGATTCATAATGAGGGACGTGGCTGGGTCAGGGTCTTTGTTTATTTATTTATTGCCTGGCCAAGTTCGCTCAAAGCGCTCATAGCGGGGACTGAGGGAGTGAACGGTACGCCTTTTTGTGTCACTATTTGTTTTTATGTTATGTTGTTACTACAACCTATTCCCAGCTCAAATTGACAAAGGCATTCACAACCTAACGTCTTGTAGTAAATCATAATGTTATGGTATTACCTGAATGCAAAAGGGTTGAATCACTCTTGTAATAAGCTGGTATCACGAAGGGGAGTGCTTGTGACTGACTTCATTTGACGTTTTATCCGAAACAATATTGCTCCATAATGTAAAATGGCCAATGTTTTTGTTCCAACAGTTTTGAGCGTAACCGCGATCATTTTCAGACATATTTGTGTTCCAATGCTTTAATTTTAACTAATGTTTTCTCTCTCTCTCTTTGTACATATATATTCTCTTCTACCTCTCGCTATACTTTTCTCTTTCGCTTCCTCTCTCCTTTTTTCTGTGTATTATTTTCCCTTGAGATCTCTTTCTTTTTTGCTCTTTCTCCCTTATCTCACCCTACTAACCCCTCCTCTCTCTTCTCTCTCTCCCCCTCTCTCTTCTCTCTCTCCCCCTCTCTCTCTCGGTCTCCTTTAATGCCCTGCAGGAGCCCTCGGTTCTGGCTGAGCCTGGCCCAGTCTCTGCTGTACTGCAACGAGCACGGCGTGCTGGGCACCTTCTGCGAGGAGGTCCAGAGCTGCACGTGCCCCGCCGACCATACAGCCTGCCAGGGCGTGGTGCCCTGCGTCGTCGGCGCCGACGGCACCTCCTCCTGCGCCTCCTGCGCCCCGGACAACATCACCCGCTGCGCCAGCTGTTACCCGGGCAACGTCCTCCACCTGGGCACCTGCCGGCCCAACATCGCCGGCTCCCTGGACCACTACTTGAACTTTGACCTGGACATCCCCGACGCGGAGGTCAGGCACCTGCTGCAGCGTCTGGACAGCCGCATGGAGGTGCACGCCATCTACATCAGCAACGACGTGCGCCTGGGCAGCTGGTTCAACCCGGCGTGGAGGAAGCGCATGCTGCTGACGCTCAAGAGCAACAAGAACAAGTCCAATCTCCTGCACATGCTCATGGGCATCTCCTTCCAGGTGTGCGCCACCAAGAACAGCACGCTGGAGCCCGTGCCGGCCATCTACGTCAACCCCTTCGGAGGGAGCCACTCGGAGAGCTGGTTCATGCCCGTCAACCAGATGGACTTCCCCGACTGGGAGCGAACTAAGACGGACGCCACCTCGCAGTGCTACAACTGGACGCTGTCGCTGGGCGGCAAGTGGAAGTCCTTCTTCGAGACGGTGCACATCTACCTGAGGAGCCGCATCCTGACGGACGACCCCGGGGTCAACGAGACGCTCTTCTACGAGCCCCTGGACCTGGACGACCAGTCGGCCAACCTGGGCTACATGAAGATCAACACGCTCAAGGTGTTCGGCTACAGCCTGAACTTTGACCCCGAGGGCATGAAGGACCTCATCCTGCAGCTGGACTACCCGTACACGCAGGGCACGCAGGACGCGGCCTTCCTGGCGCTGCTGGAGATGAGGGACCGCATCAACCGCCTGTCGCCGCCCGGCCCCCAGCCCCTGGACCTGTTCTCCTGCCTGCTGCGGCACCGCCTCAAGCTCTCCACCAGCGAGACAGTGCGGATACGGGACTCCCTGCAGGCCTTCAACGCCAGGCTGCCCAACACGGTCGAGGTGGAGCTGGGGCAGCTCTGCAGCTAGCTGGGCTCGGCCACCGGGGGGGGGGGGCTCCAACGGGGGCTCGGGCACCTCAAAGCAGGTCTCGCCGGGAGGAATGAGGGGGAGGACCTCGTGAGGGGTTTTGTGAGCAGATGCTGAGGGTCGGGGTTTTGCGGTGGCACCGACTCTGGGCTGGTTTGAAAAAGCAGACGTGTACATAAAAAGGATCTGTGGAAAGCGCCCTGTCCGGACCGTCACGCGCACTGGACTGGGACAGGCCATGGGAGACGCGGCGATCCGTTGGGCTGGTGTGATGTCATGAACGTAAGGACGTATTGCCACACAGAGACGAACCAGATTTTTTATATTAAAAAGACGAGTCTAGAGGAGATTTCGAAAAACGTATATAAAAACATAAACGGATTTAAAAGAACAAGATTTTCCCTGTTTTTTCTAAACCCCTCCCCCCTCTCTGTTTTGTTTGGGTTGCGGAATGGTCTTGTTTTCAAAAAGAAAATATTATGCGATGAATGAGTTGATATGCTTAGCATTTGAAACTTTGATATTCATCCACCTACTCACCGTCTTTGGAGATTTCCTTTTCTTAATCCTAGCCTTTCCATTTTACCTTCAAATCCTGAAAAATCTGTATTTGTGCTTGGTATTTGGTCGGAAAGCGCTTAAGGGATTTGCTTTTGTTTTTTTTTTGTATTCAGCAACATACCTTAAGTATACCAGAAGGTGGTGAGCATTGCAGCAAACTGAATGGCAAGAAAAAAATGTCTTAAACGTCGAAATTCTCTTTTCTTTTCTCTTTGTGTTTTTGAGCTGACTTCATTATGAAATCTTCCCATGTGGTAAAAGGTATACAGTATGTGGATAGCTCTGTATATATTGCTCCATCTGACAATAGATGTGGAAAGTGCACATTGCTTTTTAGATAAACAAGTGAGGAAAAAAAAATTTAAAAATAAGAAATATATATATAACATTTATAACGGAACAAATATCAAGCCTTATATGGAGAGTCAATGTTCAGACAAAAAGCACATTTGGGTGTTTTTCTTTTTCAACATTTACAACTTTTTGACGGGTACATTGTTCGGTAACTCTTAACAGTAAACGCCACTCGCTATATCAATTGAATTCTGCTCTGTCAAATTTTGGGTTCTTACCTGTTCACAATTAACACGTGCTTATAGTGTCATACGAGTTATATTCCAAATGTCATGATACTTTGACTTCTGTTTGTCAAATAACTAATAAATAATT
This sequence comes from Galaxias olidus, assembly GCA_026901105.3. Classification (NCBI taxonomy): domain Eukaryota; kingdom Metazoa; phylum Chordata; class Actinopteri; order Galaxiiformes; family Galaxiidae; genus Galaxias; species Galaxias olidus. The sequence goes on from JAPMUY010005888.1 coordinate 120,156, forward strand.
AAGTTATCTATATCCTTTTTTTTTTTTGTATGTTAAAACTGCTTACAGTAAACATGGATGTTTAGTATCAAAATGTTTTTGCCTTGTTTGGAAAATGATCTTCAAACATCTAGTTGCTGTGTGAGGTATTTTAGTAGCAATATGTTCCTTGGCAACGGCACCGACACTTAATTCGCGGCCCCGTCATATCTCATTGTGTAAGGCTCACGCTCTGACCGTTACATTAAAATTGATACATGCATTTCCAATCACCCTTGGTCCCTTTCCCCCCCCCCCTGATAACATGAATTTGTCTGGTACATGAAGTGCAGCATTTGCAAGGTGAAAAACCAATTTCCTGGGTTGTCATGGGAGTCACGGGTGCCAAACTCACACCGTCACCTCCCATCAGCGCGGCGGCTCGTCCGAGTGGCCCGGCCAAGAAAATAAAACATATAATTATTTGCCGCAGACAGTTTCGGTAACCAGAAGGGAGTCACTAGCCAGAGTTTGTAAATAAATAAAGCGTTATTCATCTCGACGTCCGAAACGGGGAGTGGAAATGAGCGTTTTGCCCTTCAGCTAATCGCCAGGACTACAGTGGCTGGCCAATCCATCAGGAAGGAGGGCGTTATGCTGTGTAAAATTTCAAAACTTTTTTTCAAACTGCCACACACGCACACACACACACACACACACACACACACACACACGCACACACACACGCACACCTTCACACACACACACACACACACACACACACGAGAAAGACAAGAAGGGGAAGCCAGTCTTGTGATTGATGATGTTTCCCGAGTCAGAGGGATTGCATTAATGGGGCTCCGATTGGTCAAATAGAATGAGGTGTGTGCTTTTGAGTTATTTTGTTTCTGCTGTGTACCTGTAGGTCATCCAGTACAGTCATCAATTACCCGCCAGACCATGTCATTACAAATAGAAACCATCCAGAGAGTAGGTTTCCTTATGATAAAGGAGACGGAGGGGAGGAAATAGAGAGTGGTAATGCAGAGAGCAAAAAGGAGGGGGGGGGGGGTGGGAGAGAGAGAGAGAGAGAGAGAGAGAGAGAGAGAGAGAGAGAGAGAGAGAGAGAGAGAGAGAGAGAGAGAGAGAGAAAGCAAGGCCGACAAAATCAAACAGTTTGGAAGAAGAAAAAAAAATTTGTATTGCTTCATCCCAAAATTCTATTTGCATTGTTATTGAAATCATCTTGCACACACACACACACAAAAGAAAAACTTTAACAGTTGCTAGCAGTCGTTCAGCATGCTATTGAGCTAATTTTAAAACGACAGACGCAGCAATAGAATGCCTTTTCCCGTCGTAGGCTGATTGATTAAAAGATCTGCTCTTCACACGTCCTCTTCAGCCGTTAAATAACGGCTGACCGTTTAAATGGAATGGTATAATTTAGTTTTCATCAGTCTCTTTTCATTTTCACTTATGCCATTATATCTCCTTTATTTGACCATTCAATCATTTCAAACCTTTTAGAGATAAGTTCATATAGTTTACTCCCTGCTCTTAGTTTGCTTTGTGCCACCATGCCGTTTCACAGTGTGTGTGTGTGTGTGTGCATTATGTCTGTGTATGTGCGCGAGAGCATTTGTGTGTGTTTGTGTGTGTTGTAATTGTGAGCGTGGGCGTTTGTGGGCGTGGGAGTGTGTGCGTGTGTATGTTACTGTGTGTGGGGGGGGGGACTGTGTGTGTGCTACCGGGTGTGTGTTGGACTGTACGTGTGTGTGTCTGTGTGTGTGTGTGTGTGTGTGTGTGTGTGTGTGTGTGTTAGTGTGTGGCGCTCAATGTAGGCACTTAGAGCTGCCCAGCTGTTTCTTTCAGACCTTCTTTCATGTCCTCTCCTCCGTCCATATCCTCCCCCCTCTCTCTCGCTCTCTCTCTCTCTCTCTCTCTCTCTCTCTCTCTCTCTCTAAGCCACACTATGGCACTCTCTTCTCTCTTCTCTTCATTGTCACCTTGTCCTTCAGCCGCCATGGCAACCTTCCCTCTGAGATGGTGAAGCCTTCACAGCACTTAGATCCTCCTTGGTGGCGCTCTGTGGGGGGGGGGGGGGGGGGGTGCGTGCGTGTGTCTGAGTCGGAGTGTGTGTGTTGGAGTGTGTGTGTGTGTGTGTGTGTGTGTGTGTGTAGGGGGCATCCTGAGGCACATCCTCCACATTGTATCTGTGCACGTGTGATGCAACTCTGTCAAGAGTCTCTTGGTCTAGAGAAAGCAACTGTATAATTCCCAAAATCCCTTTCCAGAGCTGGAGTGATACACACTTTGGTTTTCAACGTCCGGGGCAGTAGTCTTGGTAAGCATGGATTTAATGCCCGAGGAATGGTTTCAATTCCAGAACTTACAAAGGGAAAGTTGTTGGAAATTATAATCAGGATTGTATTTTAAGTCAAGGCAACCAAACCACTGGATACTGAATGAACATGAAAGAGTTAAGACAAGCATTTCTACAGGACAGGAGATTATAATTATTAACAACGATTTAGAAAGTTCAAGTAGACGTCCCAAAATGCCTTCTAGAAGTTCTATATTTGAAAACACGAGCAGTAGATGTTTTTTTTCTTCCCAGGACATGTAATAAACCAGAACCAAAGTGCTGAATGTAAATATTTCGACTTTACCTTCTTACACACCACAATACTGCGGTCATTAAAGCATTTTCAAAAGAACTTTGTATTCACTTAGGTTGCAATACTACTGCTCTGATCTGACTACAGCTTGTAATAAAATCTGTACATATGCTATATTGTACACACAACCATACTGGTATGCCTACGGTTTCCATCTGTAATTACAATGCTACTTTTTACTCTTATTGTTTGATGAAATATATTTGTTTCTCTCAATGTTTTAAAAAAGGATGTAAATGTTCTTATATTAAATAATACGAAATGAAGATCCACCGAGTGTGTGTTCTTTTCTTTCTGCGTCCTTTTTTATGACAACGTTTCTTGAAATAAAAATAAAGGTTTAACTAATGATAATAATAATTATGATTAAGAAAATGTACTTGATGTCAACCACCAAACACAAAACATCCATGACCAGTGTTCAGTTGTTTTTCCAGAGGGGGGCAAACAACATCGCCATAGACCACTACTCATACCTACACGCATCAGAATCTGCAGCGTAGGATAAATGTCTATCCTGCTTTTCAAAAAAGGACCGGAGGTAATATTGAAATTGAATTGAAAGTTCAGCATAGTTTATCCATCCCTGACAAACCTGCTTAAGGCACTAAAGGTCAGAATGTAAAATGGAGGCAGAGAGAAATTGGCATGCAAGTGTTCCACGTTGTGGTAAAGATCTGCGAATCGATAGGCTGGCTCAGGGCTGACAGAATGACAGGTGCTGAAAATGGCTGAAGGACATGCACCAAAGAAGAGAGGTGGGGGAGTGGGGGAGCAAGAAAATGAGAGAATTATGAGACAAGAGTCAGAGAGAGAGAGAGAGAGAGAGAGAGAGAGAGAGAGAGAGAGAGAGAGAGAGAGAGAGAGAGAGAGAGACAGAGAGAGAGAGAGAGAGAGAGACAGAGAGAGAGAGAGAGAGAGAGAGAGAGAGACAGACAGAGACAGAGAGAGAGAGAGAGAGAGAGAGAGAGACGAAAAGGAGAGCGAGGGAGAGAGAGCAAGAGAAGAGAGAGAGTCACAGAGAGAGAGAGAGAGAGAGAGAGAGAGTCAGAGAGAGAAAAAGGGAGAAAAAGAGAAAGAGAGAGAAAGTGTGAGAGAGAGAAAGTGAGAGAGATTGTGAGAGAGAGAGAGAGAGAGAGAGAGAGAGAGAGATACAGAGAGAGAGAGACGGAGTCAGAGAGAGAGAGAGAGTGAGAGAGAGACACAGAGAGAGAGAGCGATACAGAGAGAGAGAGAGAGATGGAGCGCAAGTGTCAGATGTGCAGACAGCTAACTCTAATGAATAGTAATCATTTGTCATTTGTAGAGACAGTGCCCCCAGCAGCTGAGGGAGCATGTTGACAGAAAGACTCAGCAGTCAACACACGTGATTTCTACATGTAGACGTCAGTCTGCAGTCAACACACGTGATTTCTACATGTAGACGTCAGTCTGCAGTCAACACACGTGATTTCTACATGTAGACGTCAGTCTGCAGTCAACACACGTGATTTCTACATGTAGACGTCAGTCTCCAGTCAACACACGTGATTTCTACATGTAGACGTCAGTCTGCAGTCAACACACGTGATTTCTACATGTAGACGTCAGTCTGCAGTCAACACACGTGATTTCTACATGTAGACGTCAGTCTGCAGTCAACACACGTGATTTCTACATGTAGACGTCAGTCTGCAGTCAACACACGTGATTTCTACATGTAGACGTCAGTCTGCAGTCAACACACGTGATTTCTACATGTACACGTTAGTCTCCAGTCACACGTGATTTCTACATGTACACGTTAGTCTCCAGTCAACACACGTGATTTCTACATGTACACATTAGTCTGCCGTCAACACACGTGATTTCTGCCTGTACACGTTAGTCTCCAGTCAACACACGTGATTTCTGCCTGTACACGTTAGTCTCCAGTCACACGTGATTTCTACATGTACACGTTAGTCTGCAGTCACATGTGATTTCTACATGTACACGTTAGTCTGCAGTCAACACACGTGATTTGTGATTTCTACATGTACACGTTAGTCTGCAGTCTGCAGTCACATGTGATTTCACATGTGAGTCTTCTGATTTCTACATGTACACGTTAGTCTGCAGTCAACACACGTGATTTCTAAATGTACATGTCAGTCTGCAGTCAACACACGTGATTTCTAAATGTACATGTCAGTCTGCAGTCAACACACGTGATTTCTACATGTAGACGTCAGTCTCCAATCAGCTCCTGACAGTCAGCACAAAGGACATGGCGTCCTCAGCACTGTTCCCTTACCATAGCAACATGTCAACATATTCTGAACTGAACGTAATTCATAGTAAATTTACGAAATTCCAGTTAAACATTTTCATAATAAAGGACTTACAAAGGTGAAAAGTTTACATTTCTGCATGGATTTTGAAATATAGTGTTTATGGTTGTGCTGACAATAATGTGTCAGTTCGTTGATGTAACAGATAAATGTCACAAAATGTTCAACGCAGATGTTTTCAGACGTTCAGTGTGGGTGTAGGGGTCAGGAGTTAGGATCAAAACAATGATTCTCTGTGTGACATGAATAAAATAATAAGTATAGTGGAATACTCGTTCTACAGCTACTTCAGTCTGCTTAACATTTTCGCTAATGTTCAGTTTCAGCTGACAGTCTTTTTTTTTTTTTTACTTTTTCAGTGAAGACATTGTTCATCAAAGTTTCTCCCCCATCAAAGTTCTTATCTACTGAACGGAGAGTGAGAGCTTTGGACCAGAGTGGAAAAAGGGAAGTGAGATGAACAGAAGGAGGGAGCGAAAGAAGGGATGGACTTTGCATATCTGCAGGGGAGGAGAGAAAACAGAGGAGGAGGAGGAGGAGGAGGCCTGTGAAGGCCGTCCTAAAATGAAGAAAGAGAAAAGAGAAAAGGAGAGTGTAGCAGCCATGCTCTCCATCTTTACTGTAGAGCTCTGGGCCATGAAATGGTACAAGAACCCAAAAGAAAGAGCTGCAGTATGCTCCCAAAACGTTTCTCAAACTGACACACACACACACACACACACACACACACACACACACACACACACACACACTCACACTCACACTCACACACACCCACTCACACACACACACACACACACACACCCACCCACTCACACACACACACACACACACCCACTCACACACACACACACACACACACACACACACACACACACACACACACACACACACACACACACACACACATAAAACAACACAAAATAAACACTCAGAGGTTGTTAATCCTTGTTTCCTTTAACCAGGTTCCTGATCTCTTATGCTAGGGACTGGCTTGCTCTCATTCAAGCGTGTGTGTGGACAGGACATCATCCTCATTGAGACGGCTGCCAAGCTTCCGTTGGAGTATTCGAGTGCTATTGAACGTGGCGAGTGATCGATGGCCATTAACGGTTTTATCAAGACATGAACGGTCTCTTTGGCTAATGGAGAGGGCAAAAGGTTGCCACCTTTGCATATAAAAGACTACAACAACCACGTAAGATGGTTAATGGCCACTCGCTGCAATACGTTTCATAGCTTCCTGGACAAGGGTGGGAGTGAGGTCATGCCACTGGAACTGAAACTAGATCAATTTATTTTTCCATTTATCTTCCCTTCATACATCGCAAAATATTTCATAAGATATATGAACAGGCATTGTCATTGTTTTATAAGTCTATATCTGCCAGAGATATACTGTGGAGACCTCACTCTTATCTCGGATTTATAAAGTGTCCCTTGTGTACTTGTTAGATCAAATGCAACGGTAATATAGATGCATACATCCAACAAATAATTAAATAACAACACTACTACTAATAATAATAATAAGCTTAGCCTCCAACATATTATTCTTCTTATGGTAGAAACACACAGTAATGATGATTTATGATGTGTAGAATACTTTACATGTGTATATTCATTAAGGTCAGTCCTATTTAAAACATAATATGCCTTTAACAAAGGCAAGCGAAGGCCACGGACTGAGCCCCTGGGCTCGCTGGAAATAGCCATAGCAATCACAGGATCCCCTCTGGCTGAGATCAAATGTGGTAGGAGGAAGAGGAGGAGGAGGAGGAAGAGGAAGAGGAGGAGGAGGAGGAGACAAAGGAATGTAACAGGATGGAGCTGAGTGAGAAATAGAAAATAAAAGGTTTGAGGGAGAGGATCAGGATATTTACACTGTGTGTGTGTGTGTGTGTGTGTGTGTGTGTGTGTGTGTGTGTGTGTGTGTGTGTGTGTGTGTGTGTAGAGAGAGGAGAGAGAGTGTAAAAGAAAGAAAGACATTGAGCAAAAGAGAGAAAAAAGAAAGAAAGAAAGAAAGAAAGACAGACAGAGAGAGGGGGGGAGAGAGAAAGATTAAAAGATTGAGTAGAAAGAAAGGCAGAGAGAGCAAAAGAGAGAGAGATATAAAGGATAGAGGTAAATGATACAGCATGTGTGAGTGATTTCATTGAAAGTAGAGAGCATAGACCTGTCGGTCTACAATAGCCACCCACACACATACACCACCCCTCACCCACCTTACACCCCCCACCCACACACATACACCACTCCCCTCACCCCCCCCCACCTTACACCCCCCACCCCCACACATATACACCACCACTCATCCACCTTACACCCCCCCACATGCACCACATATACACCACCCCTCCACCACCCCACCACACATACACCACCCCTACACCCCCCACCCACACATACACCACCCCTCATCCACCCCCACCCCACCCACACATATACACCACCCCTCATCCACCTTACACCCCCCACCCACACACATACACCACCCCTCACCCACCTTACACCCCCCACCCACACATATACACCACCCCTCATCCACCTTACACCCCCCACCCCCCACACATATACACCACCCCTCATCCACCTTACACACCCACCCACCACTCCACCCTCCACCCCTCACCCACCTTACACCCCCCACCCACCACTCCACCCTCTACCCCTCACCCAGCTTACACCCCCCATCCACACATATACACCACCCCTCACCCAGCTTACACCCCCCATCCACATACACCACCACACATCCACCTTACACCCACCACCCCCAAGTCAACTTACATCTCCCCCACCTTACACTACCCCACCCCCCATCCACAACCCCAACCCCATCAACCACCCTAACCCTCACCCACCTTACACCCCATCAACCACTCCCTCCCCCAGTCACCTTACACCCCCAACCCCTCACTCCCCTTACACCCCACCTCCACCCCCCAGACCCCCCACCCCTCACTCCCCGGACACCCCACCCCCCCGCCCCCCACCGTCCTCCCAAAGTCACGTCATCTCACAGAACAGATGCTGAAAGTCAGCCTTGACGTTACAAAGGCCTCTTCCCTCCCCCCGCTGACAAGAGACACTTCCAGTGGAGCTGCATGGAGAGAGAGGGATGCGGGAGCCCTTACGGGGGGGGGGGGGGGGGGGGGGGGTTACCCAGGAGACTGAGTCTACATCCATACAACACACACACACACACACACACACACACACACACACACACACACACACACACACACACACACACACACACACACACACAAAGACAGACACACACACACACACACACACACACACACACACACACACACACACACACACACACACACACACACACACACACACACACACACACACACACACACACACACACTCACACACACACACACACACACACACACACACACACCGGCACCTTGAGATTGGAGGGCAGGGGATAATTGACGTCCCCTCAGGGACTGGCGAGGGTGACAGTAGTTGTTGCTGGGAGAGAAATATATACCACTTAAAACCATAGCCCTGTATGTATTGATGTGAAAACCTGGTGAATTAAGACGCAGACAGAGAGCGTGCCCCAAGAGAAAGAGGGGGAGAGAGAGAGAGAGAGAGAGAGAGAGAGAGAGATCTAGGGAGGGAGAGGGAGAGCGAAAGAGAAAGAGAGAGGGGGGGTAAAAAGAGAGGGAGAGAGAGAGAAAGAGAGAGAGAAAAAGAGAGAGAAAAAAAGCAGGCGGGACATTCTGCAGGCCTGGATGTTTACAAACTGGAGTTCGTAGCATTGAAGTTCTCTAGAGAATCAAAGCAAACAAATCATATAGATAAGATTTCTAGGTTAGATAAATGACTATTTCAATACACAATATAGTGTAACATGTGTCTGCTGTGAGCAGGAGTTTCAATCAACCCTTGAATAGAAGTACTGGTGCATTGTTTTAAAAACACAAGTGTTAATGGGAAAGATATTCTCTCTTTACCCTGCATTGCAGCGACTGGTAGAGGGAGTCAGAAAACAGCTTACCACTTCCCCACTGTTGCTGAAACTCAGCATTTGGCAACTAGGAACACAATCCCCATCCATGCCAACCTCGATTAGCTGAGGGCGGCATCCAAAAAGATACAGCCAAGCAGAACGACACATAAAAACAACTGACACCGCACAATACACAGCAGTACACACCATTAACACACCGCTACGCATGACGTCAACACAGACAGCCAACACCACACCACACAACGCAGCCAAGACACAGCACCTGACCGACGCTCAGCGCCTCGCATCACTGCGCACAGCCAACACCACACCACACAGCGCAGCGACACACGCTACTACCAAAACACACCACACCACACAGCGCAGCGACACACGCTACTACCAAAACACACAACACCACACAGCGCAGCGACACACGCTACTACCAAAACACACAACACCACACAGCGCAGCGACACACCCTACTACCAAAACACACCACACCACACAGCGCAGCGACACACGCTACTACCAAAACACATCACACCACACAGCGCAGCGACACACGCTACTATCAAAACACACAACACCACACAGCGCAGCGATACACGCTACTGCCAAAACACACCACACCACACAGCGCAGCTACACACGCTACTACCAAAACACACCACACCACACAGCGCAGCGACACACGCTATTACCAAAACACACCACACCACACACGCCACGACCAAAACACACAACACCACACAGCGCAGCGACACACGCTACTATCAAAACACACAACACCACACATCGCAGCGATACACGGTACTGCCAAAACACACCACACCACACAGCGCAGCGACACACGCTACTGCCAAAACACACAACATCACACAGCGCAGCGATACACGCTACTGCCAAAACACACCACACCACACAGCGCAGCAACACACGCTACTACCAAAACAAACCACACCACACAGCGCAGCGACACACGCTACTACCAAAACACACCACAGCGACACACGCTACTACCAAAACACACAACACCACACAGCGCAGCGACACACGCTACTACCAAAACACACCACACCACACAGCGCAGCAACACACGCTACTACCAAAACAAACCACACCACACAGCGCAGCAACACACGCTACTACCAAAACACACAACACCACACAGCGCAGCGACACACGCTACTACCAAAACACACCACACCACACAGCGCAGCGACACACGCTACTGCCAAAACACACAACACCACACAGCGCAGCGACACACGCTACTGCCAAAACACACAACACCACACAGCGCAGCGACACACCCTACTACCAAAACACACCACACCACACAGCGCAGTGACACACGCTACTACCAAAACACACCACACCACACAGCGCGGCAACACACGCTACGACCAAAACACACAACACCACACAGCGCAGCAACATACACACCTACCAAAACACACAAACACCACACAGCGCAGCGACACACGCTACTACCAAAACACTCAACATCACACAGCGCAGCGACACACACTACTACCAAAACACACAACATCACACAGCGCAGCGACACATGCTACTACCAAAACACACAACACCACACAGCGCAGTGACACACGCTACTACCAAAACACACAACACCACACAGCGCAGCGACACACGCTACTGCCAAAACACACAACACCACACAGCGCAGCGACACACGCTACGACCAAAACAAAATGGAGAGGAGACTGACTGGAGCGAAGCAGGAGATAAAGGTGGATTCTTCAGAGGAAAGTGTTTAGCATAGCAACACAACTAATAGATTGAGCACACAGACAAGTTTCATATATGGTACGGTTATGTGGCATAAACCGTGTGAAGATTATGGGCCTGGATTATATTTAAAATGGCCAACGGCCTTCCAAGTAACTTGTTGTCATGGGCAACAGCATAGATTATTCTGCGTGAAACGGCTGATTTGAGATTTTCTGCGTTTTCTGTTCATTCCATTTATGATGCCTTCCTGTATCTGAGAGAAGCGTTGTTTGACATTGAACTGGGTTAGGTGGTTCCCACACAAAGACCAGGAATCAGTTGAAGTGAGGGAGAGGGAAGAGGAAACCATAGTTCCTTTTGATATGTTGATACCCAGAGATGGAGACTTGACCTTGAAAGGATCTCTTGAGTTTATCTTAAAGCACAGCTCAACCTGAAAGTGTCCAGTTCCAGAACTTTTAGCTCTTTGAAATGTTCAAGACATGGAGTTTGGAATATTTCAAAGACATTTAGTTATAGTTTCACATCTTCTCTTGGAGAGCATTTGATACACTCTTTATTTTTTATATTTAAGAATGAGAACAAACAAGGAAATTCAAGACATTTTCAACCGACCTTCTTCAGATTTTTAAATCCTTTGAAATGTCAACAGTGTGTATCTGTCCACAATGCCTGACCACCAAATCCCTATGCACACCTAAAAATAAAGCCAAGAGGTGCATATCAAACGAAAAGATGCTCCCTTCTCAGTGAATTGATAGGAGCAGTAAGCTCTTCCTTTCTGTGAGGGAGGGAAAATGGGGGCTGGTTAAAATGCCAACACATCAGTGGCTGTCTGAGTCAAAAAATCCTTCCCCCTGGAGATCAGATTAAAGCGAGCTCAGAGGCGAACCTCCAACACGTCTGGAAGCCCGCTTATCGGGGTAGGTGGGGCGCCCCAGCTAGGAGGGGGGTAGAGAGGGACACAGCTAGGAGGAGGGTAGAGGGGGACACAGCTAGGAGGGGGGTGGTGGGGGACACAGCTAGGAGGGGGGTAGAGGGGGACACAGCTAGGAGGAGGTTAGAGGGGGACACAGCTAGGAGGGGGGTGGTGGGGGACACAGCTAGGAGGAGGGCAGTGGGGGACACAGCTAGGAGGAGGGCAGTGGGGGACACAGCTAGGAGGAGGGTAGAGGGGGACACAGCTAGGAGGAGGGTAGAGGGGGACACAGCTAGGAGGGGGGTGGTGGGGGCCACAGCTAGGAGGAGGGTCGAGGGGGACACAGCTAGGAGGAGGGTAAAGGGGGACAGCGCTGGGAGGGGGGTGGTGGGGGCCACAGCTAGGATTGGGGTAGGTGGGGGCCACAGCTAGGAGGGGGGTGGTGGGGGCCACAGCTAGGAGGAGGGTAGAGGGGGACACAGCTAGGAGGAGGGTAGAGGGGGCCACAGCTAGGAGGGGGGTGGTGGGGGACACAGCTAGGAGGGGGGCAGTGGGGGACACAGCCTTCAAAATAGCATCCCCTGCCTAAAACTTATGCACAGTACTGTATATTATGCAAAAGTATTGGTTCTGTGCTAAATGACAGGCCTTTAAAGTATTTTATTTTTATTTCTCAATTGTTTTGTCGGTCACATTACATGTAGAGAGGTATGGTTAGTGTGAGACAAGATGAGTATTTAATGCACCTTTGGATGCTAGAGCGAGAGAGAGTGAGTGAGTGAGTGAGTGAGTGAGTGAGTGAGTGAGTGAGTGAGTGAGTGAGTGTGTGTGTGTGTGTGTGTGTGTGTGTGTGAATGAGTGTGTGTGTGTATTAAGTAGACGTGTTGCACACAGCTGCTCGAAAACAAAACCGCAATCAGACAATGTCAAGTTCCTCGATGGTAAATTCAAATATGAAAGTCAACAGTGCATAAACTACTCTTATCATTTCTTGGTCCAACACGTTTTATGTTTTTTTGATTGTGCGCGTCCTACTCCTAGGCTGGGACACAGCCACTTTCTATTTGCACTTGTAAACGTGACATTGTAAACCTTTGACGTACACAAAGCCTACATGTAAATGACAGCATCCATTTTTCTCTTTAGTTTTTTTCAGAGCATGCTCCTAGCCTCTTTTACGACCGACACTAATCGCGAGAGAGCGAGTGCATGTTTTATGACCTTCATTTTTGAAAGAGTGAGCCCGTTTAAGGTCGCCTACGCACACCGAGCCGCGGAGCACTCTGTCTCTACCTTTCAGGTAACCTTACACGAGGGAAATGCCCGTTTTCACAGTCAGCGTCGATTTAAAAAAGGGAACATGTCCTCCATCTCCCTCCCGGGGAGTTTGGTACCCATCAGCGCCCTCGTGTCTACCTGTAGATGGGCTCGCTTTGATTTCACCACAGCCTATTGGAGTCACACAGCGTGCATGCTTAGATGGTGCCTTGTGCCTAAAATCTAATACGTCGTTCCCCAGTACAGTCAATGTGTGTGTGTAGGTGTGGGTGTGTGTGGGTGTGTGTGTGTGCGTATGCGTGCGTGTGCGTGTGTGGGTGTGGGGTGTGTTAGATGGAGACAATGAATGGATGCCATGTGTGTCTGTGGGTGTTAAAGAGAAAGAGAGAGAAAAGATAGAACGAGAGAGAGAGAAAGAAAGAGAGAAAAACAGAGTGAAAGGAGGATGGAAAGGGAGCGAAAACACACACACACACACAAACACACTTAAAAAAAAGAGACAGACAGAGCGTGTTGGAGGAGATTGAGTGGAAAGAGAGGAATAGATGGGATCAACCTAAATAAAGAGTTTACAGAATTTAAGCTGACTGTTCCCATTCTTTCACTGCCGGTGTGGATCTATTCCTGAGCCCCTTCCGGGATCGTTGGTATTCTCCGGCCGTTAATACCGGGAACGACGGGGGTACGACGTTAAACCGGCATCTGTTGCTGCCGCTGCTGCGCGGGCGATAACGACAGCGACTGTCAGCGCCGGTGAGGTTCAAAGGCTGGCTGCCGTGGCGCTGCGGGATGGATGTGTCGCCAGGGATTGGGCGCTGACTACAGCGTACAGGATGTGACACGCCTCACCTGGGAAGTGACAGTGAGGCAGGGTGACGCGCGGCAGACGGTGAGGGGTGCGTTCAAAAAACCTACACAACATAACTAATGCACAGGACATAGTAAAACGGTGTGAGGGGTGCATTCAAAAACAACACAAATTAACAAATGCACAGGACACAGTACAACAGTGTGAGGGGTGCGTTCAAAAAACAACACAAATTTAACTAATGCACAGGACATAGTACAACCGTATGAGGGGTGCGTTCAAAAAACAACACAAATTTAACTAATGCACAGGACATAGTACAACAGTATGAGGGGTGCGTTCAAAAAACAACACAAATTAACTAATGCACAGGACATAGTACAACAGTATGAGGGGTGCGTTAAAAAACAACACAAATTAACAAATGCACAGGACATAGTACAAAAGTATGAGGGGTGCGTTCAAAAAACAACACAAATTAACTAATGCACAGGACATAGTACAACAGTGTGAGGGGTGCGTTCAAAAAACAACACAAATTAACTAATGCACAGGACATAATACAACAGTATGAGGGGTGCGTTCAAAAAACAACAGACTATAGTAAATGTACAGGACAGATTTTAAGAGTGTGAGGGATATATTAAAAAACACTTTCACTAACGTACAGGACATGTTATAACAGTGAGGGGTATATTAAAAGAGGGGTATATTAAAAGAAAACACTTGAACTAATGTGCATGACGTTTTATTGCAGTGAACTAATGTGCATGACGTTTTATTGCAGTGTGAGGGGTTTGGGCATTTTCCCAAAACAAATATACAGGACATATTACAACAGTGTGTGTGAGTGGTATATTCAAAAACAACAGTAAGTGTTTAGGACATATAACAGTGTGAGGGGTTTGGGTATATTCAAATCACATTAAAAAACAACACACTATAAATGCAGTGGCGCCTCAGGCAGAGCTAGTCCAGGCGGGCAACTCAGACAAAAGCAATCGTCTACGTCACGGCAATCAACCAGCGGCATATGCTCAATTGTTTAACGCCGTCTTCTTGAAACCGCACGTTCATTCACCAAAATGGCTCCTACAAACGCTCCAGCACTCACTGCTGCACCACACTGGCTCCTGCACACGTGCCAATGCACTGCTGCAGACACACTAAACCCCTGCTTTGCTGCTTAACATAGACTAGAATGGAATTCAGTTTCACAATGAATGTTTTAAACTCATCGGTCCAAGAGAACGTTCGCTCAGCACTCGATAAAAAAAGTCCACTATTATTTCCACCTCCACCCCAGTCTCCACCTACTTCGGATCTGTTGTTTAGTGCCTGTCAGGGGGCTCCCTACCCATGGTTTCACATCAGCGTTGAGTATAACCTTGTTCAGGGGATGAATTCAGAGCAGCAGACCCTTGGCAACCACTTTCAAAGTCTCACCATGCTATTGTAATCAACGTTGAACAGGACCTAAGTTGTCCTGACTGAACATATGTTCCTCTTCGCCAAAGAGAAGAAAAAAAAAAAAAAAAGACAAATCACAAAATTTAAATAAAGACGGCGTCGTTATCAACCACGCGCCTCTAAATTGTTTATTTTTGTTTTGTTATCATTTTTATTGTCATCATAAACATGCTCTCTCGTCCCGGGACGATTGCTGTGGGTGAGTTTTGTTTTCACCATCGACCTCAACCTCTCTCCCTCTCTCCCTCTCTCCCCCTCTCTCCCTCCCCCCCCCCCCCCTCTCTCTCTCTCATAAAAAAACGAAAGACCATTGGGTTAGAAGATCGAAACTTCCCTTCGCCGAATCGATGGCTTGTATAGATGCGAGGCAACAAGGAGGACACTGTTCGCCCCCCCATTCTGATTCAGAGTCTTTTTATCTGGTTTATAGCATTTACTCCACTATGTTACACTATCGACAACAGCAGCCCCCATCCAACCCCCCCCCCCAACCCCACCCTAGCCAGCCTTGTATAGCACGACTCAAGTCAATACATTGTACATGAGAGTGGACGCCACAAAAGAACCCTCTCTCATGTTCTCCTCTCTGCTGGCATTAAAAAACATTTGGTGGAGGAATAAATGTGGAAACGTAGTGACAGGTCTGTGGGTTTAGATCGGGTAAAGAAGAACCATCCATTATAATCCGAGGTTGAACCCAGGGTGCCTGAGGTCAAAAGGAAAATCATCCAGTCTAAGACGCCGGGGACAACGACGGTGGAGTCAGGCAACCTGCTTTGCATTCTGTGACTTTCCACCTTACTAGGGCATGCTCCTGATGTTCCACCCCCGCGGCCAGAGCCCCGGTATCGATAACAAACTCCGCCAGTCGACCCACGCTGCATCTCCCCGCTCAGGCGCGAGGCCCTACGACCCCAGAGACTCAAATTGACACGCTAGGAGACGGCGCGAAAAGCTACAGACATCCTGTCGAGGATTGAAGTGGGGTTATTGGAGTTGCAGACCCCTGGGGTAATTACCCCCCACCCCCCGGCCCCCGTGAGATAGCCGAGTGCTGCGGTCGGAGAAAGTACACCTTAATTGGATTGCAGAAGGAGAGCGAGGGTGTGCAGGGGCCGGCGGTGGCTTGTCGAGGGTTTTCTTGGAGGTTGCTGTCACATCAGAGAGACTATGAGATGTTGACGGCAACAGTATCCGTTGGAGACGCTTGTGTAAACCAAGTCCTGTTTGTCCCTGGTTGACTGGGCAACCAATGCATTGCATCACTTTTAATGTTCTCATGTTTTTGTTATGATCAGTGTCTTGTTTAGAAAATACAGTAAATGTAAAATGTAAAGAAATTATCAACAGAACCTGTATGTTGGTATTTTTGTTAAAGGAATGTTCTCGTTTCTATGCAACACCATCATCAAAATCAGGATGTGTATTTTTTACGTTTATTTCCTCTGAAACAAAACAATAGCTGGACATAAACCTTACTTCCCCTCCACATTCATTTTCCTGCAGGAAATAATCGGCATAGTGAGCAAAGGGCTGTGAACAGACCCCGCTGGAGTGCCATGTTAAACTGACTGTGAAATAGGCTCGCTAGAAAAGAACCTGCAGTCCTAGAAACAGGATGAGCAGAATTTCGCCACAGACACCGGACACCATAGCGATTTTGTGAGCCTCCGAGATGACTGACACACACGGCTAACAAGAAGGTTGACAACAAAAAAAAAAAAAAAAAAAAAAAAAAAACACGTTCCCGTGTCAACAGGTTTTGTTTGATATCAAGCGGAGTATTGAATATTAACAGGCAGATTAGTTCTACTTGTTCTAGCTCTATGTGGAAAGTATCTAGCTCTGTGGGAACAATGGTGGGTAGTAGTATGTCTCTAAACTACTGAACAATCCTGACCTAAGTGTCAACGGCCCCCTGCACTGCACCCACTGAATATCAAGTCATATTATTGCTGCCATCTCTCTCTCTCTCTCTCTCTCTCTCTCTCTCTCTCTCTCTCTCTCTCTCTCTCTCTCTCTCAAAGGAGACGTGGACACGAGAGACTACTCTGATCAAAAGAAAAAGAAAAGAACAACATTAACCATGCTGCCTTGATCTGTTTTGTAGTGCTGTACGTTGCTGTTCACCCACCAACTAGGCATTAAACTGTTTGTCTGCTATTTGGGTTCTGAAATGAGAGTTAACCGCTTCAAGGTTCAAACATGTACACACACACACACACATGCATATATACAGTATACACACACACACACACACACACATACATACACATATATACAGTTTATGCACACACACACACACACACATACACGCACACACACACACACACACACACACACACACACACACACACACACGTGTACAAACACTGTAGACAACATTAAATTGATGATTTGAAAACATATTAGTGTAAATACAGCTTGGTTTTGTATTATAATCCAGAGCCCATCAAAATCCAATAATAAAAACCCGGAAAGAAAGAGGAGAGAGAGGGGGCAGAAACTAAGGAGCAAATCAATAAAGTAATCTTTAGTTATTGGTGCAGCAGAGCCTCACCAGGAGAGAGTGTGTGTGGTCATTACACACAGAGCCAGGGAAGACAAAACCCCCCAGGGGGAAATGATGACGGCTAAAGGGCTAGATAAGGAAGGGAAAAGAGAGAAAGAGAGAATGAAAGGTAAAGAAGACTAGTTAGATAGAGAGAAAAAAAGAGAGAGAGAGGAAGCTAAAGAATACTGGATAGAGAGAGAGAGAAAGAGAGAGAAAGCTAAAGACGACTAGGTAGATAGAGAGAGAGAGACAAAGAGAGAGAGCGAGAGAGAGAGAAAGAGAGGGGTTAGCTGCTGAAGGGACAGAAAAAAGGCAAAAAGTTCAAGTATCTGCTTGTGTGTGTGAGAAGAAACAAGAACACAATCCACGTCCCTGCTACTCCCCTTCACCCCTCTGTCCCTCTTATCCTTATCCTCACCCCTCCACCTCTCCTCTACCTCCCCTCCTCCATCCCCCCATCCTCATTCAAACCCCGTCCTCACCTCTCATCTCCTCCATCCCCCCATCCTCACCCCTCCTCCTCTCCTCCATACGCTCATCCTTATTCAAACCCCGTCCTCATCCCTCCTCCTCTCCTCTACCTCCTCTCCTCCATCCCCCCCATCCTCACCTCATCCTCACCCCTCCTCCACTCCTCCATACCCCCTATCCTCATTCAAACCCCATCCTCATCCCTCCTCCTCTCCTCCATCCCCCCATCCTCACCTCATCCCCACCCCTCCTCCTCTCCTCCATCCCCCCATCCTCATCCCTCCTCCTCTCCTCCATCCCCACCTCATCTTCACCCCTCCTCCTCTCCTCCATACCCCCTACCCTCATTCAAACCCCGTCCTCACCTCTCCTCCATCTCCCCATCCTCACCTCTCATCCTCCCCCCTCATCCTCACCCCTCCTCCTCTCCTCCATACCCCCTATCCTCATTCAAACCCCATCCTCACCTCTCATCCTCTCCTCCATCCCCTCATCCTCACCCCTCCTCCTCTCCTCCATACCCCCTATCCTCATTCAAACCCCATCCTCACCCCTCCTCCTCTCCTCCATACCCCCTATCCTCATTCAAACCCCATCCTCACCCCTCCTCCTCTCCTCCATCCCCCCATCCTCACCTCATCCCCACCCCTCCTCCTCTCCTCCATACCCCCTATCCTCATTCAAACCCCGTCCTCACCTCTCATCCTCTCCTCCGTCCTCCAGCCCCAGTAAGAAGACCTACAGGGTCTCGGTTCCATAGCCGCTTCTTCTTTGATGTAAGCCTATTACTGCCTCAGACCTCTAGTCCCCATAAGACCCATTATCTTCCTCCTTCTAGCATTACAGCCCTAGGAGAGGAGGAGGAGGGGAGGAGGAAGGGAGGGAAGGGAGGGTGTGTGTCCCCAAGCTTCCCTCTCTCATTGCACCAGAGCCCAGCCGAAGCCAAACTGTCCTGACTCCTTCTCCTCATGCAATATTCTGTGTGTGTGAGTGTGTGTGTGTGTGTGTGTGTGTGTTACAGTGTTGTGTGAGAGAAAGGTCAAAAGATACCATTGGTTTGTGTGACTGTGTGTGTGTGTGTGTGTGTGTGTGTGTGTGTGCGTGTGTGTGTGTGTTACAGTGTTGTGTGAGAGAAAGGTCAAAAGATACCATTGGTTTGTGTGACTGTGTGTGTGTGTGTGTTACAGTGTTGTGTGAGAGAAAGGTCAAAAGATACCATTGGTTTGTGTGACTGTGTCTGTGTGTGTGTGTGTGTGTGTGTGTGTGTGTGTGTGTTACAGTGTTGTGTGAGTGTTACAGTGTTGTGTGAGAGAAAATTCAAAAGCTATCACTAGTTTGTATGACTGTGTGTGTGTGTGTGTGTGTGTGTGTGTGTGTGTGTGTGTGTGTGTGTGTGTGCGTAACTCTGTGTGTGTGTTGTGTGAGAGAAAAGTAAGATAACATTGGTTTGTGTGACTGTGAGTGTGCGTCCGTGTATGTGTGTGTGTATGTGCGTTAGAGTGTTGTGTGAGAGAAAAGTAAGATAACATTGGTTTGTGTGACTGTGAGTGTGTGTGTGACTGTGAGTGTGCGTGTGTGTATGTCCCTGATTATAGGTGTGACCTCCAGGATGACAGAGGCCCACCGTTGTCCTACTCCCCAGTCAGTGTGCTCCTGTGTCTCCTGCATGATCTACTCACTGCTCCTCTGTGTGGGCCTGGTACTCCCAGCTGGACGTACAATACAACGTCTGAATCATCCGACCCCCCCCCCCCCCCCTCCTTCTCTCATTTTCTCCCTAAATAAATTGGAAAGAGTGAACCGAACTTTCATCAAAATAAATGTTTTGTATATTTTCATTTGTATCTTCATGAAGTTATCAAAAGTAAAAAAAATAGCATTGCAATATCATCAACCTGTTTATTTCAAAACTAGTCAGTGAATCTCTCTTTTTATTACAAAAATTACAGTGGGACTAGACAATTCTGTATCTTACAAACAAAATAAGGTTGGATATGGCTCACTGCACCTTCCTTTATAATGTGTTGAAAGGCAAACCATGTTGATTACATGCACTCGCACACCTTCATGTGTTGAAAAGAAAATACACATTTGTTGCCGGGTGTATTGTTTATTACGGACAATGACTTGAAATGAGAGTTCATAGATGAAGAGTGGGGTACATACAGTTTACATTTGAGTTCCGCGCGCACACACACACACACACACACACACACACACACACACACACACACACGGCAGGGCTGAAGGCTTCCTGTATGAGAAGCATCTACAGGGACCTTTTCCTGAGGCTATGTGGGCACACAAACACATGGTTGCATATTAGTGAATACAAACACACACACACACACACACACACACACACACACACACACACACACACACACACACACACACACACACACACACACACACACACACACACACACACACACACACACTCCAATATTTAATGTTATTTTCCCTGTTTGTTGCCTATCCTAGGGCTGATATAGTCACAAACGGTGGCTAATGCAAAGACATAATGCATGTATGCATTTTCCTTCAATAACAAAGTGATGTTTTTCATCAAGGTCAGCTTAATGTCCCTTAGGGAGAATTACCTAAACAACAAAACAAAAACAAAAGATATTTCAACATAAACAATCCTACTAGGATGGCATTGCACACACAGTATAAGGGAGGGACACAGGGGGCGGGGGCGTGGGGGTAAAGCGGACGAGCGAGATGACATTCTTTAAAGTGGCTAAAGCCGGCAGAGATAGACACTGTAGCAGCCGGAGGTGGAACTGACACTGCCGCTCTGCAGGTGGTCAAGACGCCGCATGGAGTCAGGCAGAATGAAAGACAGGGGAAAGAGAGAGAGAACAATGGAAACAGAGAGAGAAAGAGATTGAATTGGAGAGAAGGAAAGATAGAGAGAGAAAATGGAGGTAGAATAGATACGAAAGGAACGGGTGTGGAGTGTGTGTGTGTGTGTGGGGGGGGGGGGGGGGGCAGGCAAAAAGCAGGAGAGGGGGAGCTGACGCTGGACGATTATTTCCCCATGAGCGGGGGAAGTTTCCGGGAAATGTATGAATAAATCTACTTGTTTTACATAAGTAGCCGCTGCTCCTTGGCGTCGAAAGGAGCCAGATGAGGTGGTACGGGCATCTGATTAAGATGCCTCCTGGGCGCCTCCAGTTGGAGGTTTTCCGGGCATGCCCTACTGGAGACCCCGGGGTAGACCCAGAACACGCTGGCGAGATTATATATCTCGTCTGGCCTGGGAACCCCTCGGGATCCTCCAGGAGGATCTGGAAAGCGTTGCTTGGGATAGGGACGGCTGGAATACCCTGCTGAGCCTGCTGCCACCGCGACCCGGCCCCGGATAAGAAGCGGAAAATGGATGGATGGATGGATGGATGGATGGATGTTCTACACAAGTGTTACAGTAAAGCAACATTGCCTTGGTATGGTATAAAAATTAAACAATAAATAAATAATGATACGGTACTGTGCGTACGCTTTAGACAGGGGATGCTGTTTTGAAGGCAAGATGGTCACACCAAATATTACTTTGATATCGATTTACTTTTCACTCATTTTCTATTTTATTAATTGATAAAACAAATAAACAATTAACATATATTTTTTGAAAAGTATTCTTACTTGAAAGCATTTTTTTCCCCACCTGCCTAAAGCTTTTGCACAGTACTGGACAAGACGCCTGACCTGTTGCTTATTCTCAAAGTAATTGGCAGACCTCTAGTGCGGAGCTAGTTGCTCTACAAACTCCTATTCCAACTTGATGAATTATTTACTTACTATGTTAAGTATAGCTAGCAAGGGATGCACCTTGTAACTTACTCACGACCTTCAGAAGATGCTTCACGTGTTGAAATGCGTTATAAAAAAGGTCTGTATATAGGAACATGGATTTGAGCTGCATTTTGATTATCTATGTAATTAGTTTAGAAAGAGAGAGTGAAGACTCATTATATTAAATTGTGCAGTATTCAGTGTGGACGGATGTTGGATGACGGATATGACGGAGTTTATCTTTTGGCTGTGTTGAATAACATTCTATCTTATGTTATGAGAAAAGTAAACTCTGCCATATTACAGCCATAAAAACAGAATATACAACAGAATGCCTATATATGTCAGCTAATCATCTTTGAGACCAACGAAAGAACTACTAAGTAAATCTATGAAAACTTGAATCTATGTAGTTGAAAACATATCCATAATAATCTATGTAGTTGAAAACATATCCCTAATAATCAACATAGTTGAAATCATATCCATAATAATCTATATGTCGTTGAAAACATATCCCTAATAATCTATGTAGTTGAAAACATCATCATCATCATCATCGTCATCCGCTTTGTCCGGGGTCGGGTCGCGGAGGTAGCAGTTCAAGCAGGGCATCCCAAACTTCCCTTTCCCGGGCCACATTAACCAGCTCTGACTGGGGGATTCCAAGGTGTTCCCAGGCCAGTGTGGAGATATAATCCCTCCACCTGGTCCTAGGTCTGCCCCGCGGCCTCCGCCCAGCTGGATGTGCCTGGAACACCTCCCTAGGGAGGCGGCCAGGTGGCATCCTTACTAGATGCCCGAACCACCTCAACTGGCTCCTTTCTACGCAAATAAGCAGCGGCTCTACTCCGAGTCCCTCACGAATGGCTGAACTTCTCACCCTATCCCTAAGGGAGACGCCAGCCACCCTCCGGAGGAAACTCATTTCCGCCGCTTGTATCCGCAATCTCGTTCTTTCGGTCATGACCCACCCTTCATGACCATAGGTGAGAGTAGGAAGGAAGATAGACCGGTAGATTGAGAGCTTTTCCTTCTGGCTCAGCTCTCTCTTCGTCACAACGGTGCGATAGAGCGACTGCAACACCGCACCCGCTGCTCCAATTCTCCGGCCCATCTCTCGTTCCATTTTCCCCTCACTCGAGAACAAGACCCCGAGATACTTGAACTGCTTCACTTGGGGTAAAGACTCATTCCCTACTTGGAGTAGACAATCCATCGGTTTCCTGCTGAGAACCATGGCCTCAGATTTGGAGGTGCTGATCCTCATCCCAGCCGCTTCACACTCGGCTGCGAACCGATCCAATGAGTGCTGCAGGTCGCAGACTGATGATGCCATCAGGACCACATCATCTGCAAAAAGCAGTTGTAGTTGAAAACATATCCCTAATAATCTATGTAGTTGAAAGCATATCCCTAATAATCTATGTAGTTGAAAGCATATCCTTTAAAGTCAACATTTGTGTGCTGTGTCTTATTGTATCGAATCAGCACCTTCTACCTGTGGCATGTTCCCAAACTAACATAGGGATCACTATCTTATTATTATTATTATTATTATTATTATTATTATTAATAATAATTATATATACAGTATCTATAGTACCAGTCAAAAGTTTGAACACACTTACCTATTCAAGTAAATGGGAAAGTGTGTCAAAACGTTTGACTGGTACTGCATGTTTTAGATATAACGTATGTACAGTATATATAGTCAAGTAAAGTAGTAAGTATAGTATACAGTAAGTCTGTCTCCCATTAACATCCAGCCCACACAGACACACCTTATCATTGTCGGTAATGATAAGCAACCTTGTCTTTCGTGGACGGAGGTATCATATGGAATATCGATACAGCGCATGTAAAAGGTTTTCTGTGGGGAGCGCGCGCTTATCTTTGACGGGTGTGACGGTGCCTACGGTGCGTTACGGATACGGATCAACAGATTTGAAACCGTGTGTGAAATCACAATAGCTCTTTGGACCAACTGATGGGGGAAAAATACAGCGTGAAAAAACACTTCAAATCATAGAATTAGACTCGTTAGTAATTCGGAGTAAAAAAATTGTTATTCAGCTATATTGACTGGAAACATTTGCGTCCACATTTATATAACATTTAACGATGTGTGGCTATTTTATTATTCTTTACCTCATGCAATGAAATGCAAACATAAGTCTGTATATAGACATATGACGGTTTGTTAGTCATTAAAAAAGACTGATTTAAAACAAGCATTAATATGACAATAGCTTATTCCAAACAGGGATGCAGTGCAGGCCCTGTGATAGACTGGCGACCTGTCCAGGGTGTACCCCGCCTCTCGCCCTGTGTCGGCTGGGATAGGCATCCCCCCGAATAAACACATACCCACGTGTATATCTAGTCTCATCTCTTGACCATCTCAATAGATGTAATATATGGTTCATTTAATCATGATATCTTATAATACATTGAAAGTTGCCATCAAGGGTCTGCTGCCCTGAACTACTGAAATATGCCCAAGGTCCTATTCAAACACATAGGCCCAGTTTCCCGTACAGGGATTGAGTCTAGCTCTAGACTAAACCTCACTGTCAATGGAGATTCTCCATTGAAAATGTTTTTCAGTCCAGGATTTAGCCTAATCCCTGTACGTGAAACCGGGCCTTAACGAACCACCATAGGAAGGGAGTAGATATCTGCGGATTCCACTCCTGAGAAATACCGAGCGACAGACTCTAATAAAAGAGAGAGGGGGGGGGGGGGGGGGGGGGGGGGTGGAGTGTCTGTCTAATAAAAACGGAGGCTGAGGTGAAGGTGTGTGCGCAGCAGCACCTCCTAAGCATGGCGGTGAGTGACGCGCAGCGAGCAGCAGTGGGAGCTGGTGTTGTCGAGTGAAAACTTGAGGTTTAAAAACACCCTGGCTAAACTAACGAGCGCGTGTGAATGGTTGATTGGTGTGCCGTGAAGGATAGCTGCTGCCTGAGTTGCCCGTCTGAATCAGCTCTGCCAAGGCCTGATTTCAGAAACACTACATTTCAAACTGTATTATGTTTAAGTGCTATACATTTATGAAATGACGATGGCTTTCTAAATAAATAAATAATGTCTAATAGCACCCTATTGTGTTGTCACATTAGTTATTTAACAGATCATGGATAACTATTGTTATTCTAGATCGTTGATGTGTGTCTCACAGACTCAGGTCTGACAATAACACTTGTCTGGCTTGAGTGCTCGAGTCGCCAGATGTAGTTGGATTTTATCTTTTCAATTTCAATGAAAGAAAAACAATACACTGCCTTATAACCCAAAACTAATTTGAATATGTAAATGGTGCGGTGAGACAACACGTCGCTAACCGAGCACCAGCCACTTACCTCCCCGTCTCTCCACCTTCAGGGCAGACAGTGTTCGGAGAAAGGAAGTCAAATGAACAAGGCAGTAAATATCTGAATCCTAATGCATTCAGATTCAAAAATAATTTCATATCTGAAATCCATTAGCCTCTCTGACTCTTTCTCCTTCTCTCTCCAGCTAACTCCATCTCACCCCCTCTTCACCTCTCTCTTTCTCTCTCCACCTCTCTCTCCATCTCACCCTCTTTCTCCCTCTCCCTCTCCCTCTCCCTCTCTCTCTCTCTCTCTCCTTAAATGTATCTTTCCCTCAAGTGTGAAACAAAAGGAAGGCTTCACAGCAGTGAACAGTTTTATTTTATTTATTATTTTTCTTTCCCCTAATGGAATTCTGAACGAGTGCGGGACTGCAACAACAACAACAACAACAACAACAACAAAATATATATGTATATAAATAAAATATGTGCATATTACTATACTGTATATTTACATGATTTAATAATTGTAGTCCTTTTGTTACTCTCTGTGACTAGTGTGCATTCAAAATAATTCAAAAGACTTTTCCTTTGGCCATTGAGCTGAGGTGTGAAGAAGCGCAACCATATCCTTTTTTTCTGGGTTTCTTTACTTTGCTTTTGCTTTTTTCCCGTCTGCAGAGTGCATTCAGGTCTATCAGCCAGTGCCGTCTGAGGGGTGGCTTACTGAGGAAGGGGGGGGGGGGGGACGAACATCAAAATGCAGGTGGCAGGTGCATTTTCTGACAAATTCGCATAGAACTTCAGCGAGCAGAAAAGACAGCGATTCAAATTCAATATTCAATCTGATAAATGAGGAAACATAGTTGAAATACTGCTTTTGATTGTCAGAAACAACGGTCCATTTTTTCTCCTCCCTTCCTACTGTATCAAGCAGGCACAGGTCACAGCTTACTCTGTACATGAATCCGTCATTTGGTATTCGATATTGAACTAGCTTTGGCCGTTCAGACTCTCTCATTGACAAACCCATTAGACAGATGGTTAAAACTCGCTGTTCCTTTAAACAGATTGACGACCAGCATCTAGAATCTGTTAACGTATAATCTGATTGTAGGAAGTAGTCGTTATGACTGTTTGTGTAGTAAAGAACAGCCATGATGTTGTTCTCAGTAAAAAGGAGTATATCAAACTACACGGAATATACTGTGTGATAATATTCATTATAACATAATCCAAGATGAGCACTTCAGAAACCAAATGTTTTAGAATTAATCTGGGTTGATAGCCAATATACCAAGTGGGCATCTTCCATCCGGAATGTTAATGTTAAATTTAGCCCACAACAACTCCAGAAGGCTTAAGCAATGATGTATCAGAGCCACCCCACTTTATTCGATCTTGGCACGGCCAAAAAAAAAAAAATCTCTTAATTAAGAGTTACTAGAAAGCAATTAAAAAACAAAGGATTTTTTGGACCCAGTAGCCATTTGATACACGCGCTAAATTAAATTATTCAGCTGATACGGACAGTCTTGAAACACAGCAAGTTTCCTTGTTGTGTCTATTTACTCAAAACATGTGTCCAGTCGGTTGGCTGTCTGTCTGCCTGTCTGTCTGTCTGTCTTTCTGTCAATCTTCCCGCTTGTCTGTCTGTCTGCCCATCTGGCTGTCTGCCCGTCTGTCTGTCTCTGTCTGTCTTTCTTTCTGTCAATCTTCCTGCTTGTCTGTCTGCCTCTACCACAGACAATAATCAGCACACATTTCTCTTAACCCAAAGCAAAAAGAACTGAAATATGGCATAAATTTGTTATTTCACCCTTTCATGTGAATACATTCAAATTCTGAAACAGGAGGGGGAAAAAAACGAGTGTCTGTATCAACACGATAATGAAAAGACTGAATAAATCCAATACCTACAGGGTAGTTTTTAAAAATAATCTGCATGAGTAGAAGAAGAAGAAAAAAACCCTGGAGTGGAGGAATGTACATGTGCCAGGGTGTGAAGGGTTTCGCTGCTTCTTCGTCTTCTTATTCATCTTCTTCTCCATTCCCCCTCTCAAATATTTTACCCAGACAGTAGGGTTCCCAGTCCTCTAAAGCACAGACATCCAACATGGCCGCTACACTCCTACAATGCTACTTCTACTTCTAATTTCTAACTGGTTTTCAATCTCCCTAGGCTCTCTCATGTTTCAAAAAGATCTCATTACACAACATCTTAAACAGTCTTGTTAGGTTCGCTCTGCGACAGTCCTTTCCTCCCCAAAAAAGTAAATCAATACAATACACTATCGCTGTATAAATTCACACTTTTTTATTCTCTCTTTCCCAAGTTATTTGTGCCTCTCTAAAAATGTGACTTGTCTTGAATGGCAGTTGTTGAAAAAGGAAATATCCGAGGAAGTCTTTTAGCATCTATCCATCAACCTTTCCTCACATAGCTGCCACTTCTCCTTTTCTTTAAAATGACATTGCTGCTTCTCGACCCCCCCCCCCCCCCCCATCCCCATCCCCACCCCCACAAGAAGAAGAAAAAAAAGAATTTCTGCAACTCGTTTTTCACTTCCTCCTATCAGCCTTTATGGAAAGTCCACGGACACGTTGACAGGATTCCAATCTCTTCCCGCTTTTTCCTCCCTAACCCCCCCCCCCCCCCCCCCCAACCCGTTCCCACGAACCCCCCCCCCCCCTCCATAAGTTTGAGGTTGATGAGTTAGAGGGCTCAGATATTGATTGGTAAATGGATCTCGGGGAAGATGAAAAAGCCGCCGAGCCAGTCAATTGCGCGCCCAAACGCTATTGGCAGTGTCCACTCCCATTAGGTTCAAGCTGTCTGGACATTCAATCCACTTGCGGTTCCATTTGTCAGTGGCTTGGATGCTGTGTCTTCCTGGGGGTCGGTTCTATAGCAGAACTGATCTAAGGAGGGGGGGGGGGGGGGGGGTAACCGTGGCGACGCGTTACGACGCCTGGTCACGTTCATGGTCAATTGTAAATTTTCAGAACAATGTTTCAGGCGAAATGTGGTAGCTTATATTTATACAATCGCACTGGATCACAAACAGATTTTTTGATTTGTTAAGTTTCGACATTTAAGAGTTGATGTACACTCACAAACACACTACTCTGTGATTCATGCCATATAATGCTATGGACTGCGCACATGCAGGCACAAAACAGCGAAAGGTACGTAATGCAATGTTTACTCTGTCAAAGCACAGTACATATAAAGACTATAGAAATAAAAAGACATGGCAGAATGACAGTGGGCTTACTGCACACTTAATCTCTACCGGCTGCCTTGTGTTGGTGTGGAAGTCACTGCAGACGGTGTACATGTCAACGATAAACATGCAATATGTACAGACAAACCAAAGCACACACATACACACAGATAATCAAAACACCTACACACAAATAATAAAAACACCTACACACATACATAGAAACAAACAGTCAAACACATACTGGATGCTTGAAACATAATAATTAGTCCACACACACACATATACCCACACACAGCACGCTACAGCAACACACACAAACACACATATCTCCACACACTCATGCATACCGATACACTTGCTATGTCAAAACAGCACACACACACACACACACACATACACAGCGGTAGGCACTCCGTTGGTCTTTTGATCCCACCTGTCCTTCAAATCCAGATTCACAGTGTCACCCTGTGAACAGCTCCAAAGCACAGCTCACCGCCGCCACATCAAAGATCACTGGCGGATGATCAACAACAACCAATCAAAGCACAGCAGGGGGTTTCCCCTCCCGTCAGCCTCAAAACGTCACTGCAGTCATACTTTACGTCGCGCCCTTAGATATTTCAATTTCTTTAATGATTTTTTAGAGCTTGAGAGTTGGGGGGGGGGGGGGGGGGTCGTCCCTCGTAGAGGAACTGACTAGGTCTTTGCCTAATACTTTGACTCACTCAAAAACTTGAATGTACAAACCATAGATGTATCTATTTCCTAAGGAGTCAGTTCAAACAGTTTGAACACGCAGAGAATTTTAACCAAGAAAAGAAAATGCTACACAAAAAGAAATCACACCGTATTATTTTAACAGACAAAGAAAAAAAATATGGAGAAGAAAAAGTTATACCGAAAAAATATAGAGACTTTACATTGAATACGGAAAACAAACACAGCTATAAACAAGCACACTCTTTGCCTACTCAATTTCAAATCTCTGTTGAGGGATACTGGATGACACAGGGGGATGTGGAGGGGGTGGGTGGGGGGGGGCAGTTTGGAAATCTGACAAGCGACTCGGCCTGGATAAGAATTCACAGCTATCATGCATGATATTGACCCACTGTTCCAGTCATAAGAACCCCTAAGGCTTTGAGCATCTTCTGACTTGTCTGACATGTCCTCCTGAATATATTTTTAAATATGTCAACATAGTGGTCTTCTTATGTTTTCTGGGTGCATCGTCAGTTTTACATAGTGCTCCCCCAGAGAATAACAAATGTGAAAAGGTTTTTGGGGAATTGCAAAGCATTCAGACAGCC
>JAPMUY010005888.1:160000-165000 GCA_026901105.3 Galaxias olidus
TAAAAGGGAAAGTAGGAGCGAGGGGCGAGGGGGGGGGTTGCGAGGGGGGGGGCTGGGGGGTTGCGGGAGGGCGGTGCGGGAGTTGATAACAGCACCTGGGGAAAGCCAGTTTACCAACACCAACACAGACGAAAATAAATAAAAAGTTTCCCTGAAATCCTTTAGCGACGATGATGTCAGATGACAAACTTCTTTTGGGGAAAACCCTTTGAAGGTGATGCAATGCCCTCTAGTGTCTGGGTTCACCATGGCAACCCGAGGATGCCCCGTAGGAATCGGGCAGCGAGTGAGTCCGTCCTCTCCCGTGGGCTAGGATCTCTACACACAGAGTGTATTTACCTACGAGAAGCAGCCCTGGACAAACACTGGGCATTACAGCAGGATTATCACTGCACCCAGAAAGACTTAGTCTGAGGAGCACGGTGGGACGCGGAGGAGCGTGGGTCTGAATGCTAATTTACATCGCACCACAGGTGTCTTTCTCCAAAGCTGTCTCTTACATAGTTCCTGTTACTGTGTCAGAGCATTACAAAAAAAAAAGAATTTGGGCTAGTATGCATGATGTTTTGTCATTAACTTAACAAAACATTCAATGTCGAGTGTTTAGATCTTCGTATGAATTCGCTCCTTTTGTCTTTAGGGACCAATCCTTGCTTCATTACAAACCACACTAGTGTAAGGGAAATGTTGGCATCCTCACAGATGTTCAAGCCTAAGATGGTGCTACAGTGTGGGGGAAGGGTCAGAGTGAAGACCAGGTCACGAAAGAGACAGTGTGTGCCTTTTGGAGACACCGAAGGCTAAAGTTTTGTGTCTTAGACATAACATAAAATCTCTACGTGTCCCCTTGTGCGTGTCCTTATTAATGCTGATGACGTCCACTCCCCTCCACCTTGACCAATGGAATGATTGTTTATCTTAGACCAATATACTCGTGTCAACCTTGTCAACTAATCAGAACTTGCTATATCGTTCGAGTGAACTCACTGTAGTAATTTATCTGTGTACAGACTCTGACTCAGACTCCGTTGTCATCAATAAAATTGTACTTGATCTTTTCATAGTTTCTCCCTCTCATTAATTGGTTATTTTCTGTCATAGATTTCCTCTCCTTTCCATGAACTTCTTTGCTCTCAGGAAATTATGTTCTTTAGCGTAAGAAGATGTGCTTTTCTTTTTTTGCTTCTATATCATTATTTGTAAACACAATTTCTCTTAAAGCAGCGTTGAAGAAGATGGTTGAGACATCCTCCCCGTCTCCATGGAAACGTCCCCTGTCTCGATTGCCCATTTAAACGGACCTGGACCCTGAGCTACGTAACGTGGCTAGAGATCTGTAATCTGGTCAGAGTGGAAACGCTGACATCGTTACGTCGCCGACCCTCACGACACACCCCATACCCCCCCCCCCCTCTCCCCCAGAGCCGGGCATTCTGACGAAGAGCTTTCCCTCTGATATCTCATTCTCTCTCTTCATCTCTCCCTCGGTCTCACCCTCTACCCCCCCCCCCCCATTGTTTTTTTAGTTCTCTCTCTATCTTAATCTCTCCCTCTGTCTTTCTCTCACTATCTCCAGCTCCCCCTCTGTCTTTCTCTATCTCTCCATCACCCTCTCTCTCTCTCTCTCTCTCTCTGGCTCTCTCTCTCTCTCTCTCTCTCTCTCTCTCTCTCTCTCTCTCTCTCTCTCTCTCTCTCTGGCTCTCTCTTTCTCTCTCGCTCTCTCTCTTTCTCTCTGACTCTCTCTGACTCTCTTTCTCGCTCTCTCACTCTGGCCACCCCCCCCTTTAAAATCTCTCTTCCTCACTCTATTTCTATTTCTTTTCTCTCCACTTGTCTCTCTACCTCCCTTCATCTCAAGGTCATCTTGCTTTCATTGAAAAACACGTTAATTAGAGAACGTTTTAATGACAAGCTTCTTGCAGCGTAGCTGATAGTGTTTGACCCCTCTCCAGTGTGGTTTAGCCTTACCGGCCTCGTTGATCACTGGCATGGAATGAACCAACGGCACGGAAATATGCCCTCGTCCACTTTCCTGAAAGAAAAAGAAGAAAGAGTGATTAAGGTAGAAAGGGAATTGGTTGTAATCATGAGTTTGTGAATTTTCTGCTGGTGCACTAGTGACTGTTTCATATTCACGTTCGTTTAGTCTGGTTGGCTTGACGTGAAGGCGTCGCGTTTTCATATACATATACTCACCATCGCTTCTGCACTCGTGTTGAAAAGAATGTTCATGTGAAGTTGGACAACAGAACCTGCTCAATGCCATCACTCAAGAGACGTGTATAGAGCAATACAATGTGTGCTCTTGTTTCTGAAACGGTCTCAAAATCACTTAGTTTGAGAGCAGTGCATTTCACAGAGAACATTTTTCTAAAGATATATATATATGGATAGAGAGAGAGAGAGAGAGAGAGAGAGAGAGAGAGAGAGAGAGAGAGAGAGGGAGAGAAATAAGGAGGGAACGATAGAAATGCTGAGGGGGAAAATAGAGAAACAACAAGATAACAAAGAAAGCGAGAGAGTGAAAAAAAACACACATAGAAAGAAAGGAGAGAGAAAGCAAGAGAGATAGACCAGGCAAGGCACTACAAAAAGAAAAGGAAAATAAGCAAATGAGAGAGAGACGTGGGAAGGGTGTGTGTGTGTGTGTGTATGGTGTGTGTGTGTGTGTGTGTGTGTGTGTGTGTGTACGGAACACGCCCCTCATCTGTTTCTGATTACCGTGGCGACAATAGAAGCCCATTTGGAATGATGACGACTGCGGGTGGCCTTCACCTCGACCTTCGACCTCCCCCTCGCCGCCCCAAGGCCAGAGCCTTTATGAAGGGATGGTTTCACATCACACAGCACGCGGGGCGCGGATCACCCACCACCGCTTCCATGTCAGCCACGCTAAGAAAGAAGGGAAGAGTGACATAGAACGAAAGAGAGACTGAGATGGAAAGGGGAGGTGTGTGTGTGTGTGGGGGGGGGGGGGGGGGGGTGAGATAGAAAAGTACAGGCAGAGCAGAAGAAGGAGCGATATCACGGCTGGCTCGGAGAGATTATCGATAGAGAAAGAGAGGAAGGGGAGATAGAGACAGAGAGAGAAAGAGGAAGAGGAAGAAAAGTAGATGAATATAAAATGGAAATGTAATTTCCTTGTGGCCCCAGAAGGGAACTTAACATTCCAGCTGATGCCGGGGAGATCACAGAGTCCAATTAGGCGGGTGAAGAAGACGTAGGTCGCGGCAGACGAATACACCAAGGGGGGACCATAAAGTGTTTTGCTGGGAGTGGAACAGAACGTGGAGGAGGAAGAGGAAGATGGGGGTTTAGGGCTGAAGCTGTGTAATCAGGTGGACATCCCAGTGGACAGTTTGTTGAGGACAATCTAGCACATCAAAAGTACCCAGGGCAAATGGAAATATATGTTGCATGTAGAAAAACCTTATTTTACGATGGATATGAAACTGGGTAATTCTTTGGCACGTAGATTTGTTGAGCTATCCTCCAGACTTGGAGCCTACATAATAAAAAAAAAAAACTTTTCAAAAGACGGAATAATGTTTTTTTCATCAATCTAATATATGAAAACGTACACGCACAAGCAGACTAAGCAACATTCACTAAGGCTGTCTGTTTGAAGGGAAACCTCTCATTTACATGAGGCTTCGTAAATCACAGGACGACCAGGGGAAAAAACAGAATCCAGCGAGCATACAAAAAATAAAATAAAAACAACTTCTGACTTGTACGGAACATAAAAGTACACGTGTTTGTCTATGATAGACTGGCGACCTGTCCAGGGTGTGCCCCTCGCCCTGTGTCCGCTGGGATAGGCTCCAGCCCCCCCGCGACCCTGTACAGGATAAGCGGTAAAGCTAATGGATGGATGGATGGATGGTGTTTGTCTAGATTAATTAAACAGGAAGAGAAACTGAAGGGTGTTGGTTTGTCAGGTGTTCTGTGCCTGGCGTCACCCTAGCCAAAACAACACGTCCGCCATTTTGGAGACTCGGGGCGCCCAGACTGCCGTGGTTTTCCGTCTCCTTCCTGCTCGTTCTCTGGGAGAAAGCACAGCCCCCGCTCACTGGGGGGGGGGGGGGGCAGGCCTGGATTGGAGGCACGGCGGGGGGTTGATCTCCAGAGAGCCGCGATACGTTTCGGCCGCTGATGATGATGAGGCTGGGATGAGCGCTGGAGGTGCCGGATGTGGTTTTCCTCGCTGAGTGGGGTGAGGGGGGTGCGGGGGGGAGAGAAGGGTGTGTATGTTGTGGGGGGTGCAGGAGAGAGAGAAAGTACAGGTAAGCAAGTTGTACCAACAGGAAGAAGACAGAGAGACATGGAGGGGGGGGAGTGTGTGTGTGTGTGAGAGAGAGAGAGAAAGAGAGAGAGAGAGAGAGAGAGAGAGAGAGAGAGAGAGAGAAATGGGGATGGGGAGAGGGAGGTGAGGGGGGAGGAGTGAGAGAGATGGGGAGGGAGGGGGGAGTGTGAGTGGGGAGGAGTGAGAGAAAAGGGGAGGGAAGGAGGGGGCAGAGAGAGAGAGAGAGAGAGATGGGGAGGGAGGGAGGGGGGAGTGTGAGGGGGGAGGAGTGAGAGAGATGGGGAGGGAGAGAGGGGTGTGAGGGGGGAGGAGTGAGAGAGATGGGGAGGGAGGGAGGGGGCAGAGAGAGAGAGAGAGAGAGTGAGAGAGAGAGAGAAGGAAGGAAGGAAAGGAGGGAGGGATATGCCTCCAGAGACAGACTGTAGTATGCAGTGGAATAATGGCCATACAGCTATTAGACATCATTGCTGCATTGAGATGTAAACAGAGAGAGACTGTTCAGAGTAAAGAGTGGGTGAGGTCAAGGAACCATTCAACCTATGTGGATTATTTCTTTGAGTATCTAATATTAATAATATTCATAAGGTTGATAGGTAGCTAGAGGGTCTTAACCTCTGAAGTATAATTTGTGACTGTGGGACATTCAGCCGCCTACAGAGTTAATGGATGCTTTGCCCCGCATTCATATTAGGTA
>JAPMUY010005888.1:170000-187500 GCA_026901105.3 Galaxias olidus
TCCCGGAGAAACATTTTGAAACTACGCCACCTCGCTCGGGGCGACATGCAAATTGTTTAACGTCCAACTGCGTATGAGTGTGTGTGTGTGTGTGTGTGTGTGTGTGTGTGTGAGCTCTCCTATTCAATCTGAACGGACAGTGTTTAGAGGGCCAGTGGACCAAAGAGCCTTTAATTGATTTCTCTCTGATTAGTAGGGCTTGGCCGTCCTCAGCTCTGATTGCTCCTCTCAGACCTTGTCAGGGATTCACAGAAATCTTCTCTCTTATCCCTCCCATTGTTCAGAGCGATGATGGGATTATTGAATTTACACACACACACACACACACACACATCATTATCACAAGCGGATACAGCTAAAAGATCACAACCCTAACCGAGGGTTGTGGTGGTGGTGGTGGTGTGGTGTGTGTGGGGGGGGGTCAGGGTCAAGAGAGACAAACACTGGGTGCTTTTATTTTGTTGAACATTATCGTGCAAAATGAAATTTGCATTTGCAAGAAGGTGGGTTTGGTAATTAGTAAGCAATAGCTTCAGTAGCCTTTATAATCCTCTATGATACCATTTAATACATATATCTATATCTATATAGATATAGATATATATAGTTATTAGTGAGCAATAGCCTCTCTATAGCCTTTAAAATACTCATATATATAGTTATTGGTAAGCAATAGCCTCTATAGTACCATAAAATAAACATACAGTATATTTAGTTATTAGCCAGCACTAGCCTGTATAGTACAGGGTCATGTTTTCACATTAAGGACTGACGATGGCTTTAAAGATGGTGAGGGAACTATGACTGTCACACTCAGCTGCCTTGGTTTGCCCACTGCCAAGGCAATGCTATCCAAAACGTCATCACCGTTATCATTTCACCTCTCCTCTCTGTCACGGGCCGGAATGGGAGCGTGGTAACCCACACGCAGACTTACACTGACAAACTTGGATCAACTCAAACAAAAAAAGGAATAAACCCAAGGAAGGAGACACGAGAGGCAAAGTAACTGAAAATATCTCTACAAGGAGATACAGCGTTTTACTTGGTAGTAAAGGACTGGAACAACATAGCACATGACATGCAATGTCTGAACAAAGTGACAACAAAAGGGGGACTTAAATGGAGCACACAAACACAACACAGGTGAAACTAATACACTAATCACAGGAGAGGATGAGCTTGACTGGTGCGCCGCCCTCTGCTGGCCGAAGGGAGCACCCAGCCCCTGACCAGGACCCCCTCCCCAGGCGCGGCTCCGGACGCGTCCGCCAGACTGCTGAGACCTACGAAGAAGGAAATCGGAAATCAATGTCTTGTCCAGTATTCTGGGCAGCAGGCTCCCAGGAGCGCTCCTCGGGCCCGTACCCCTCCCAGTCCACGAGGTATTGCCGGCGACCACGGACCAGACGGGAGTCCAGGAGACGTCTAACCGTGTAGGCCGGACTCCCATCGATAACCCGAGGCGCCGGAGCCGGGACAACGGAGGGACACAGGGGGCTGATGAGCAGGGGCTTCAGACGGGAGACATGGAAAACCGGGTGGATCCTAAGGGAGCTGGGGAGTTGAAGCCGGACAGCCACCGGTTGATCCTCCCCACAATCTTGAAGGGCCCAACGCTGCCTCTGGGCGAGCTTGGCTGACCCTCCCGGAGAGGCAGGTCCCTGGTCGAGAGCCAGACCCGCTGACCCACCCGGTAGGACGGGCCCGGCCTACGGTGGCCGCGGCTCGCCCTTCGGTACTCCGCCGAGTCCGCAGAAGAGTGGCCCTAGCCTCCCTCCAGGCCTGGCGACATCTCCTCCCACTGAGAACGCCTCCGCAGTAGGGACCCCGACATCTTCCTCCTGCTCAGGAAACAACGGGACAGAGAATCCGAACTGACACTCGAAGGGGGACATGCCCAAGGCCGGTGTCGCAGGGTGTTGTGCACCAAACTCGGCCCATAGCAACTGCTGAGACCAGGTGGAGGGATTCGTCAAGGCCAAACAGCGCAGAATGGTCTCCAGGTCCTGGTTGACCCTCTCCGTCTGCCCGTTACTCTGGGGATGGTAGCCGGATGACAGACTGGCGGAGGCCCCGAGCAGACGGCAGAAGGCTTTCCAGAACCTGGACGAGAATTGAGGGCCACGATCACTCACCACGTCTACAGGGAGGCCATGGAACCTGAAGACGTTTTGGAGCACCAGCCGTGCTGTCTCCGGTGCAGAGGGGAGCTTCGGGAGAGGCAGGAAGTGGGCCGCCTTGGAAAAGCGGTCCACCAGGACCAGAATGACGGAGTTCCCCTGGGACTCGGGTAGTCCGGTGATGAAGTCCAGGGAGATGTGAGACCAAGGACGTTTGGGAACCGGGAGGGGAAGGAGCAGACCAGCCGGTCGGGAGCAGGAGCGCTTATTGCAAGCACAGGTGGCGCACGCAGCCACGTAGCCCTCCACGTCCCGCCTGATGTTGGGCCACCAGAACCGGCGCTGCACCAGCTCCAGGGTCCGAGTCCGGCCAGGGTGACAAGAGAGAGACGAGATGAATGAGCCCAGGTGAGGACCTTGGACCGTAGAAGGGGTGGCACAAACAGCCGGTCAGGCGGACCACCTGGCGGGATCTGGGTGTTCCGGGCGGCCTGGCGGACCTCTTCGACGATACCCCACTGGATAGGAGCCACAATCCTGGAGGACGGGATGATGGAGTTGTCCTCAGGTGGGGCATCAACGGGACCCGGAAGACGAGACAGGGCGTCGGGCTTGCCATTCTTCGACCCCGGACGGAACGTGATTAGAAGGTCGAATCGGTCAAAGAACAGGGCCCAGCGCGCCTGTCTGGAGTTGAGTCTCCTCGCCGTACGGATGAATTCCAGGTTCCTGTGGTCCGTCCACACCACCACGGAGTGGCGCGCCCCCTCGAGCCAGTGCCTCCATTCCTCAAGTGCGAGCTTAACAGCGAGTAGTTCCCGGTCCCCGACGCTGTAATTCCGCTCCGCCGGAGTGAGGCGACGGGAGAAGAAGGCGCAGGGGTGCAGCTTGTCGTCCGGAGAGCTGCGCTGAGACAGGACAGCCCCAACTCCCACCTCAGAGGCGTCCACCTCCACAACGAAAGGACGGGTCGGGTCGGGAAGTCGCAGGATGGGGGCCGAGGTGAAGCGCCGCTTCAGCTGGTCGAACGCCCGCAAAGCCAGGGGAGAGAGGAAGAAGGGCTGCGATGATTTACGGGTGAGCTCCTGTGAGGGGTAATGCCAGAGAGCCGAAGTCTCGAATAAACCGTCGGTAGAAGTTGGCGAAGCCCAGGAACCTTTGTACTTCCTTGACAGAAGTCGGGGCTGGCCACTCCTGGACGGAGCGCACCTTGGAGCCGTCCATCATAAGTCTCCCCTGGGTAACGATGAAGCCCAAAAATGACACCTGGTCGACGTGGAAGGAGCACTTCTCGGGCTTCACAAACAGCCGATGCTGGAGCAGGCGCTGAAGCACGGCACGCACATGCCTGACGTGTTCCTCCTCTGAGCTGGAGAAAACCAGGATGTCATCCAGGTAGACGTAGACAAACTGGTCCAGGTAGTCCCGCAACACATGATTGATCAGAGCCTGGAAGACGGCAGGGGCGTTAGTGAGGCCGAAAGGCATGACGAGGTATTCGAAATGCCCGTTCGGGGTGTTGAATGCCGTCTTCCACTCATCACCCTCTCTCTGATGCGGACCAGATTGTACGCGCTGCGCAGGTCCAGCTTAGAGAACCACGACGCCCCTTGGAGTCTCTCAAAGGCCGTCGACATGAGGGGAAGCGGATACCGGTTCTTCACCGTGATCTTGTTAAGCCCTCGGTAGTCCACACACGGCCGAAGCCCTCCCGTCTTTTTGTCCACGAAGAAGAAGCCGGCGCCCGCTGGCGAGGTGGAGGGGCGAATGAACCCCGCGGCCAACGCCTCCCGAATGTACTCCTCCATGGCCAGGTGCTCGGGTGCAGAGAGCGAAAAGGTGCGCCCACGAGGGGGAACGCTCCCGGGGAGAAGCTCTATAGTGCAGTCAAACTCCCGGTGCGGGGGTAAGACCAAGCTGCGAGCCTTGCTAAAGACCGCTCCAAGGTCATGGTACACACTGGGCACCAGGGAGAGATCGGAGGTGGGCACCTGCTCGGGCACGTCTGGAGGATCCTGGACCAGGAGACAAGCCGACTGACACTGCTCACCCCAGGCCATCACCGTACCAGTTGACCAGCATATGCGGGGGTTGTGGAGAGCAAGCCAGGGATAGCCAAGGACAATGGGCAGGCTCGGGGACTCGATGACATGGAGCTGGATGGTCTCCCGATGGTTCTGGACGGAATGCAGCTGTAGCGGTGCCGTGATGAGAGTGACGTTCCCGGTACCCAGGGCCCGACCGTCCAGTGCTGTAACCGGCAAGGGCTGCTTGGTCTTCCACAGAGGAATGTTGCGTTGCCGTGCCCAGGCCTCGTCGACAAAGTTCCCCGCTGCTCCAGAATCCAGGAAGGCCGCAGCAGGAAACCGACGACCCTCCCAAGCGACCGTAACAGGGAGCATAAGCCGTGAGGGCATCAATGTAGAGAGGATATGAGTACTCACCAGCTGTCCTCCTACGGCTGGTGAGCCCTGGTGTTTCCCGGGAGCTGAGGGCATTGGCTGCGGTAGTGATCCTGGTCTCCACAGTACAGGCAGCGACGCTCCCGCATACGCCTGTCTCTCTCCTCCACTGATAGGCGGGTGCGCGCCAGCTGCATAGGCTCCTCGACAGCCGACGAAGGAGCGGTGGCTCGGACGGAGGCGGAAAGCTCACCGCTAGCTTTAATGCCAGGAACCGCCCCGGTAATGCTGCCACGCTCAAACCCCACCGGCCGTCTGCGCTGCCGACGTCGCTCGTCGAGGCGTTTGTCGATCCGGGTGGCCAGGTCGATGAGGGCCTCCAGATCGACCACGTCCTCCTGGGCAGCCAACTCATCCTTGATCTCTTCAGAGAGCCCGTCCTGGTACGCCGGCACCAGGGCGTCGGCCGTCCAAGCGCTCTCGATGGCCAGCGAGCGGAACTCTATGGTGTAATCGGCCACACTGCGAGCCCCCTGGCGCAGTCGGAGCAGGCGCGTGGCCGCCTCGCGGCCGCTGACCTGGTGATCAAAGGCGCGCCTGAACTCCTCCATGAAGCGCTGAGAGTCGGAAAGGGCTGGCGTCTGGCGCTCAGAGACAGCTGTAGCCCAGGCAAGAGCTCTACCGGAGAGCAAGGACATGATATAGGCCACCCGGGTGGACTCGCTCAGGAAGGATGTTGGTTGGCAGCGGAACACGTTGGCACACTGCATCAGGAAACTGCGGCACCCTCCTGGGTGCCCGTTGTACCTCTCCGGGGCGGGCAGTTGAACCTCCCTCACCGGGGAAGCAGCATCCGGAGCAGGGGGCACCGCTTGGTAGCCCGCAAGGGCCTCTCGTGGGGGCTGGGTAGGCGCTGAGAGGGCCGCCTGAAGAGAGGTTTGAAGAGTGGCTTGAGCAGAGGAAAGCTGCTCCAGTGCACGAGTGACGGCCTGGAGCTGGTTGTGCATGGACATCATGTCCTCACGCTGCTGTCCCAAGGAGGCTCCCTGCAGACGTACAGCGTGCTGAAGGCCAGTGATGTCTGCTGGGTTATCCCCTGGTTCAGACATTCTGTCACGGGCCGGAATGGGAGCGTGGTAACCCACACGCAGACTTACACTGACAAACTTGGATCAACTCAAACAAAAAAAGGAATAAACCCAAGGAAGGAGACACGGGAAGCAAAGTAACTGAAAATATCTCTACAAGGAGATACAGCGTTTTACTTGGTAGTAAGGACTGGAACAACATAGCACATGACATGCAATGTCTGAACAAAGTGACAACAAAAGAGGGGGACTTAAATGGAGCACACAAACACAACACAGGTGAAACTAATACACTAATCACAGGAGAGGATGAGCTTGACTGGTGCGCCGCCCTCTGCTGGCCGAAGGGGCACCCAGCCCCTGACACTCTCCTCGACTTATTTTCTGCATGCTGGCTGATATGAACATATAGATCTATATACACGTTATATTTAGATTCTTGGGCAATTATTCTAGAATATAAATATAAAAATATGTATAAATATATAAAATATAATATTTGCAGGGTGATCTGCTACTTCCTCCATTCAAGTTCTTAATGATGTCACTTTTATCTGTGGCGAGCTCTGGTCCTCATCCCCATTAACACAGGGAGGCTGTCATTTGTGAAGGAACTGTATTCAAAGACAGACTCTGACAACTCGGATGTTGCCCGAGTGACCAGGACCAATTACAGACTGTTTGCAAACACAGGCATTACGCCGGTTATCAGTGTCAAGGGCCGATACAACAAAAGTTGGGGAAAAAAAAGAAAGAAAGAAAAGAAAAGGGAAAGACTGCCTTCCTGTTTGTGGCCCCCGTTATTGTGGAATTAACTCCAACAGAAAGTAAAACTGCAGGACTGGGTGCCTCTGGGAAATAAAAAAAACATCTTAAAAGGAATGGATAACTCATCACCTGGACATTGTGAATGTTTTTAAATGCCTAATTTGTCTAATTTGTATGCGTCCTACTTGGCCAGGTCTCTCTTGTAAAAGAGGTTTCCAATCTCAGTGTGACTTTCTGGTTAAGTAAAGGTTTACTAATAAACAAACAATGAGAACAGCCGTGGCTCACCAAAAACATCATTAAAAATACAACTTCATTACGAAATGAAAACCAATATCCCCAGGTGCT
This sequence comes from Galaxias olidus, assembly GCA_026901105.3. Taxonomy (NCBI): domain Eukaryota; kingdom Metazoa; phylum Chordata; class Actinopteri; order Galaxiiformes; family Galaxiidae; genus Galaxias; species Galaxias olidus. The sequence goes on from JAPMUY010005888.1 coordinate 176,730, forward strand.
CAACTCCCTCATTTTAAAACTAGCTGAGCTAGAGAGAGCGAGAGAGAGAGAGAGAGAGAGAGAGAGAGAGAAAGGTAGAGAGAGAAAGAGAGAGAGAGACAGAGAGAGAGAGAGAGACAGAGAGAGAGAGAGAGAGAGGGAGAGAGAGATAAAAGATACATGCATTTAATAAAAATAAGGCCAACTGCACTGAGGAGCAGAGTCTGCTTCCTATAGCCCTTCATTTCATTACTCTTAACCTACCCACTTAAAGTGTGTTAAAGGCATTGTTATTAGCGTAAAAGGGATAGCCACAGAGACCACTCCGAGGCAGAGGCCGATTAGCGTAGCCGCATGTGCTAATGCTAATCGCCTGTACCGCGGTGCAATAAAGATGGCCCCTAATTAGCCAACGGCACTATCGCAGAGTCCAACCTGTTAATTAAAAAGCTCCAGATTAATTTCCTGTTCCCGTACAGCGAAGGTCAGCCTGGACTTGCCTGTGGTCTCTCTGTATTAATTTTCTGCAGAGTATTGATGGCTGGTGTGTACGTTACGCAGCCCTTTAAGTGGAAATCAATCGACGAGGCTAAATAGGGTTTATATCAAGGTGTACTGGCCCCACCCCGGTTTGATTGGCCAGTCTGAGCCCAGTCATCCTGGAGAGGGGGGGGGGGGGGGGGGGGGGTGCAGCACACTTAACAGCAAAAAATAAATAAATATTTATATAATATTTATATAAATAAAAATAAATAGGCTTTTGAAAGTTTGTGCTTTTCTTCGGAAAAGATTTAGGGAGAGAACAAAGAAAGACAGTAATGAGAGAGAGAGAACGAGAGAGAGAGAGAGAGAGAGAGAGAGAGTGAGAGAGAGAGTGAGAGAGAAAGAGAGATACAGCGAGAAAGAGAGAGAGAGAGAGAGAGAGAGAGAGAGAGAGAGAGAGTCAATTCATTTAAATTGAATTGAATTGAATGAGTGAGCGAGAGCAAGAGCGAGAAAAAAGCGAGGACAAAGAGAAAAACAACACCAAAGGCGGCTTTGGAATTCAAGTTCAGGCACCGTGTCCGATTACCCAGAATGCAAGAGAAACTGGCTCACACTGGACGTAGAGATCTGCGTTGCCGGGGTTTCCTTTCACTCACACGGCAACGGGGAAGTGGATCTTAAAATACTCCGCGTCAAAAGTCAACAAAGACCAAAGAACTCAAGACATGAAACAATGGAGAATGTGTTCAAGCATAAACTATTTTAAAGTTGGTTCAGAGAGATAGCACAGTCTTTGTGAGTGTTACCCTGCGGTTATCAAGCTAAACTCTACCCGTGATCCCTCACTCTATCCCGTCTGGGAGAAGTGAAAACATAGCCACAGGTCTAACACGCGGAGACAGATTAAAGGACCCGCCTCGTGTCGGTGAAATGTGAAATTCCTCTGAGAGAAGAGAACGGGGTTTGCTTTTTAACCGGAATAGGTAAAAGAGGGGGGGGGGGGGGGACGAGGCAGAGCCAAGAGCAACAAAGGTAAGTTATAAAGTCACTGGAACAAAAGGACTGTTTACACCATGAACAAAGACCTGTCAGTCCACACACACACACACACACACACACACACACACACACATACACACTCTCTCTCTCACACACACACACACACACACAAATACACTCTCACTCAAACATACACACACACACACACACTCTGACACACACACACACACACACACACTCTCTCTCTCACACACACACACACACACACAAATACACTCTCACTCAAACACACACACACACACACACACACTACTCTGACACACACATACACCCTCACACACACACTCACACACACACACACACACACACACATACACACACTCTGCGCCTGTCAACTCGTGAAAGATTTAGACGTTTCTCTGTAGCGAGCAGCGACCGGGGAGACAATTAACTAGGCTCATTACAGCAGAGAGCCAGATCCACCCAGAGGGGTGTGGGCTGTGCGGCTACTTTACTGTTACTGTGTGTGTTTGTGTTTTTTCCCTTTCTCCTGCCTCTCTCCTTTGGTGCTACGTGACTCCGTTTCACAACGAGACCGTCTCTCTCTGCCATCAAACGGCCTCCCAAACTCCAGCCCTCAAACGGAGTCGGCTTGATCCTCCCGTCTAAAGAACACCACAGTAAAACCAGCAGAGCCTCTGGCTGTTGAAACAAACATGTGACCAAATGTGTATGTGTGTGTGTGTGTATGTGTGTGTGTGTGTGTGTGTGTGTGTGTTTGTTAGTGTGTGTGTGGGTTAGTGTGTGTGGGTTAGTGTGTGTGTGTGTGTGTGTGTCTGGGTGGGTTAGTGTGTGTGTGTGTGTGTGTGTGTGTGTGTGTGTGTCTGTGTGTGTGTGTGTGTGTGTGTGTGGTGTGGGGGTTAGTGTGTGTGTGTGTGTGTGTGTGTGTGTGTGTGTGTGTGTGTGTGTGTGGGTTAGTGTGTGTGTGTGGGTTAGTGTGTGTGTGTGAGCACTATGCAGTGTGAGTACAGGGAAAGTGTATTTGAGCGTGTGTTTGTTTACGTTTAGCTGCGTGTGTTTGTGAGGGGTTCTGGGGAGGGAAAGCGTTTAAAGTCTTTCTAACAAAGCTCAAACTAATTTCTAAAAGCCCCAAAAAAAGTAATTCCAAAATATCTTCCCCCATCTGGCAGTCTAGAGCATCACCACACACACACGCACACACACACACACACACACACACACACACACACACACACACACACACACACACACACACACACACACACACACACACACACACACACACACACACACACACACACACACACACACACACACACACACACAGCATCATGCAAATTAAATGTTCTTGCCTAATGCTCCAAGCCTCTTCTCTGCTGATCAACACAGAAGCAGAGGAAACTTGTTCTTTGACAGCAGTGCTGCATATAGCGAATGCCCCTTCTGAAAGTCAGGGAAATACTGAAAATGTTGGTTTGGAAAGAGAATTGAGGAGGAGAAGGGGTTGTTCTCTGTGTGTTTGTTTTTCCAGAAAATAAATAAATAAGATTAAGGGGTTTTCTAATGAAGTGTCTGTCTATGTCGCTCTCTCTCTCTCTCTCGTTCATTCCTTGTCACTGTTTCGCTCTCTCTTCTTCTCTCTGTCTCACTCTGTCTCTCTCTCACTCTCTCTCTCTCTCTCTCTCGTTTGTTCCTTGTCTCCGTTTCTCTCTCTCTCTCTCTCTCGCTGTCTCTCTCTCTCTCGCACAGGATTAAGGGAGGAGTATGGGCGTCCCCGTCATTACCTGGCAGAAAGTTTGTTGGGAAAAAATCAAACCTGGGATCTATGGGAGGAGGGTTGTGGCTACGCTGTTCCTTCAAACCTGGGATCTATGGGAGGAGGGTTGTGGCTACGCTGTTCCTTCAAACCTGGGATCTATGGGAGGAGGGTTGTGGCTACGCTGTTCCTTCAAACCTGGGATCTATGGGAGGAGGGTTGTGGCTACGCTGTTCCTTCCTCGGCGGTCTCTGTGTTGGCGAGCGGTCAAACGGTGGTGGTCTGCTGCTGTCCATCAAACCCCCAGGACTGCAAACGGTGGTGGTCTGCTGCTGTCCATCAAACCCCCAGGACTGCAAACGGTGGTGGTCTGCTGCTGTCCATCAAACCCCCAGGACTGCAAACGGTGGTGGTCTGCTGCTGTCTTTCAAACCCCCAGGACTGCAAACGGTGGTGGTCTGCTGCTGTCCATCAAACCCCCAGGACTGCAAACGGTGGTGGTCTGCTGCTGTCCATCAAACCCCCAGGACTGCAAACGGTGGTGGTCTGCTGCTGTCTTTCAAACCCCCAGGACTGCAAACGGTGGTGGTCTGCTGCTGTCTTTCAAACCCCCAGGACTGCAAACGGTGGTGGTCTGCTGCTGTCTTTCAAACCCCCAGGACTGCAGGGAGAAAGTCAGAAGGCAGCATCCGCGGCTCGTGCGAAAGGTTCCACGCTGCGGTCACTGGCAGGGATGATCGATTATTTTCGTTGTGGTTGTAATTTATATATTCTGCCTTTAAACAGGGCACTGATGGAAAAGAGACCTGGTCTCAGTCGGTTAACCCTGCATAAATAAAATAAATAATAATAATAATAGTAGTAGTAAGGAGTCAAAGTGGGCCAAGTTTTTTCACATAAGACAGTTCCCTGAAAGGCTGCTGGCGGTCCCTGCACAAAGTTACCTGCTGAAAAGCGGGCGACTGACCTCCCGTGGAGGGTTGTGCATGGGGCAATAGCTACCAACAGATATCTGGTGCACATTGATCCACGTAAGGGGAAGGATGCCCATTCTGCTCGCCATCTGAGACGATAGCGCACTTATTTGGCCAGTGTATTAGGTTGGGGTTATTGTTTTCAGAGTTGGAGGAAAGGGTTAGGGGACTGGGTGAGGTTTTCACTTTGCAGCTGTTCATTTACGTACCACGGTGGTATACAGGGGGAAAAAGGGGGTCCTGGTGAATTTCATTTGTGCCATTGCCAAGGTGACGATATGGTGGACTCGCAAAAAAACGTATTCGGGGGCAGGGGTCTGTGGATCCAGTCGCAATCACAAAGGGGCTGTTGGCTGCCCGCCTTAAGGTGGAGCATGCATATTACATGCTGATGAGGGATGTGGGCACGTTTGAAAGTATTTGGGGGATTGGGAATGTTTTGTGTTCTATATGTGAAGATGGGGCACTGTGGATAAATTCATGATGACTGGGTGAGTGTGTGTGTTGAGGTTTAATTTATTTATTTGTTTGTTTATTTGTTTGTTTATTTATTTGTTCGTTCATTTATTTTTTGTTTATTTATTTTTGGAGTGGTTTGTTTGTCCTCTCTTTAGTTTGTATGCTAATCTAGAGGTTTGCAAACAGTGACGTGTTTTGTCTTTGGGGCTATGTGTGATAACATGTAGCACTGCATTGTTCATTAAAGAGCCTCTTAAATTTCAATTCTCCTTCTCTCTCTCTCTCCTTCTCTGTCTCTCTCTCATTTGTTTGCTGTCTCTCTCTTCTCTTTCTAGCTCTGTCTCTCTCTCTCTTTTCCACTTGCCTGTCTTTCTCTCTCTCTTCCTCTCTTCTTCTGTGTCTGCCTCTCCCTTTTTCTCCCTTTCATAATATCTCTGTCTCTCTGTCTCTCTGTCTCTCTCTCTCTCTCTATCCATTCCTCTTTCTCCTTTCAGCCAGGGAGAGCGTTTCCATCTTTAGTGTGCTACTGAGCTCAGACGAGGACTAAAGAAAGAAAAGAAGAGACAAAGGAGAGAGGTGAGAGAACATGGAAGAGAGAGCTAAAAGGAAAGAAAAAGTGAAGAAACAAACTATCTCGAAAATCAGATTAAAAAAAAAATAGTGCCAAAGGTTTATTAACCCCTAAATAAAATCCTTGAAAAGTGTTTCATTGCATTGGACAGAACCACCAGAGTATACTCCAGACCTGGATCAAGAACCCATCTTTAATTCATTCAGCGATTCAAAGCTGTCAGTGCAAATTGGACTAACTAAGTAGCCCTTACAGGTTCAGCCATTTTCCAATACCCTGCAGACAATCATATGTAAATCGAAATCCAATGTCTCGTCTGCATTCCACGTTCATTTGAAAAAGACCTCCCAGTTTCCAACCTTGCTCTTGAGGGCCAAAAAAATACGGGCCCTTCAGGCAAATGCTGCCAAATGTTTAAATTTAGCAGACATGTTTGCTGCAGGTGCAGGACCAGCATCTGTGGCCGATGGTGGTGGTGGTTGTTTTTTATGCTGTATTTATTTTTTATATTCTTCGGCCACAAACACTATACAAAATATTAGATATTAGATATTTTCAAAATAGCAATCCTGGTTGACTGCTTCCTACCGTCAATACAGGAGCCAGTCGTTAGCCATTAACAAAATGTAACGAATCAGAAAACATGATATTCAAATTGATCCGACGATAGCAGCTGTGGTTTTTAATAATGAAGAGCGATAATTATGGTACAACTGGACTACAACTCCCACCCCTTTTCTGTAGTCCTGGATAACCTTGACCTGCATGTCACAGTCACGTCTGGAAACAGGAAGTTAATCATAGATAAAGGTCCTCCGTGTGACAAGACATATTATAGTGAGCTTACAGGTATAAGGGTCCCTCTCCGTTTAGCAGGGCTGGACTGGGACAAAAAAATCGACCCTGGCATTTTTGGCCCAGACCGGCCCACCACAATCGAACACACACCACCCATCTTCGCGCTCCCCAGAATATGTACCAACCGTGCCACTCCCTAAAAACACTAATGCCATTTAATGAGTAAGAGGGAATCGAAAAAGATTAAGAGAGAAAGAGGGTGGACATGATAAATGATTGATCAGATGATCAGTGTCTGCAAGATCAAATGTTACATTAGATAAACTGTAAACTCACCAAGTCAAAAAGGATGTGAACTCCGTGGATGACTCCTTAAAAAACAACTGAGGGCATCCTGTGTATGAGCGAGAGTAGATTTGATAAATGATTTATAATACATGAAGAAAACAGAGAGTTTCTACATTACAATTAATATTTTCAATCATTTTAATCATTTTATTCACCTTATTAGGCTACAAGAGCAGTTTTCTCAATAGCTCACTCTTCTCACCGACCCTGTCAATGACCGAATGTCAGAGTCCCATTTCATAACGTGAGTTTTGGCAGACCTCTTTCTGGTACTGCGTACCGTCAGTGAATCCTATAGTGGTACGCCGTACCGAACCGGACCGGACCGTACCGTACCGGACCGTACCGTACCAGCTTACTTTCACCCCTGATGATGGCTATTCTAAGTAAATATTAACTCTTGAGCAGCACAGCGTTGTTACACCCAACGCAAGCTGGAGCTAACAGTAATCACTTGAAGTGAACGTTATATACATTGACGTTAGCTAGCGAGCTGTTTCAAATTAGTTTGTAACGTAACAGTGACTAACTTAATTACCTTATATTATTTCACGGTATTTTTATTACTTAAGTACATTTTGGGCCAGTACATTTGCACTTTTACTCAAGTGGAAATTTTACAGAGGGTAACTCTACTTTCACTCAAGTACAGGATTTGAGTACTTTGAGCACCACTGCTTTGCGACACTAGGCCATTGTTAGCTTCTGCTTACCGCTACTCCACTCTCGTCGCACTCCTCATCCTCCTCACTCGTTGCACTCCTCATCCTCCTCACTCGGCCCTGCGCCACCACCATCATCGGCCACAGATGCTGGTCCTGCACCTGCAGCAAACATGTCTGCTAAATTTAAACATTTGGCAGCATCTGCCTGAAGGGCCCGTATTTTTTTGGCCCGCAATTTTTCTGCGCCTCCCTTCCTTTTTTGCTTATCCATTGTTTACTTTCAAGCAGTGTTCACACCAAACCAGTCACCTTTATTTTCTGCGTTGTTGATGCGTTTTTAAAGCACTGAGCCTCAAGGGGGAGGGGTTTAAAGATGTGATCGGGCCAGCCCAGTGTCAATTAGAAAAAACCTAATGGGCCGATGGTGATCTGGCTCCCTTTTTCATGGGCTGGTCTGCTAAAATTTTATGATTTACTGACCCAAAAAAATGTAAAATTTAAAACTAACACCACACAGGCATTAAGAAACACTCACATTTTCAAAATGTGCAAAAAACTAAATTTCGACAAAAATGGAGATGGACGCTTATAACTCAAAACTCTGTTGACTCTTTTCACTCACCTTTCAGAGTAGATGGCAAGGCAACACGCACACGCACACACACACAAGGTGAGCCCACTGGTCGATCGATGAGCTGTAGTTTTTAAACCCCTGGCAGCAACAACTCTTCAGTCAGACGCCGCGATGCAACACCTGAGAGTAAGTCCTGCGGCTGTGGCTGCTGTTGTTGTTGTTGTTGTTGACTCTCAAGGGGCTGGGCGCGTCAAATCTTTCTTTATCCTTAGCAGTTGTACTGGCGAAAAAAAACTCAAGCGATACGAGGGGGGTGACCAGGAACTGAACGAGAGCACAATGTGAACGACCGAAAGAGAGAGAGAGAGAGAGAGAGAGAGAGAGAGAGAGAGAGAAGAGTGAGCAAGTCAGAGAGAGAGAGAGAGAGAGAGAGAGCGAGAGAGAGAGAGATGTAATTAAGACAATCTTGCTCTCTTACATATATTTGTTATATGTTACAGAATTAGTCAAATCCTACTTATGCAATATCAATATACAGAGAAATACCACGTTGAACAAACTATAAACTTCTCAATCATCCATTACAGTAATACCAAGAAGTATTGGTAAATTAAAATAAGTTGCTGTCTGGCATGTATCTGTTCTCCACACCCCTCGTTATTAAACAGAAATGAAGGTTCACAACCTAAACTATTGCAGTGTGGACCAGCATAAAATCGGGTCTGGAATTGGGGATAAGGTTCAGTCGATATATAATGGTAAAAAAAAAATAACCCATAAAGGTCGATCACACTTTTCCTCTTGGCGAGCCCCTGACTGTGTCAAGTACAAATTGCCATTTCGCTAGAGACCTATGTGTTCCCAGGGAGGAACAATTCAAGGACTGTACGCATGCTGGCATGCAGAGTTCTCCTGTGAAATGGCCTGAATGGGTTGCTTTCAAAGCTCTGTCAGTGGCCACAGAGAATGGGAGAGTTAGGATGTTTCACTGTTATACCACTCTGTAGTTTAGAAGCTATTTTCATATATGCAGTACCAGTGAAAGGTTTGGATACACTTTCCCATTAAATGAATGTGAATGTGGTACTGTATACATATTTCATTTTAAAACAACCCCAATTACTCCATGATGTAACTGATCCCTTTCCTAGGAAATAGCAGCCATAGAGCTAGAACACATAGAATAATAGGAAGTAGCAGCCATAGAGCTAGAATACGTGGTAATAATAGGAAATAGCAGCCATAGAGATAGAATACGTAGAATAATAGGCAGTTGCAGCCATAGAGCTGGAATACGTAGAATAATAGGATGTAGCAGCCATAGAGCTAGAATACGTAGAGTAATAGGAAGTAGCAGCCATAGAGCTAGAATATGTAGAATCATGGGAAGTGGCAGCCATAGAGCTAGAATATGTAGTAATAATAGGAAGTAGCAGCCATAGAATACGTAGTAATACATATGTAGTAATAACCAGAGTGGGCTGGATAGCAGCCAGGACAATTAAGGCAGATACACCTGAAATGTTTGCCATAGCAAATCAGCCTTTTGTCCAGGGCAACACAAATACAACTACTCCATTTATTGTTGCCATGTTGCCTTGGTTTGAGACTCAACCACAGGCTGGCACTGATGATGGTTTGAATTGTAGTTTAATTCTACTAGGTCTGTTTCTAGGATGTCTTGGGGCCATCTTGAGGGCTGTTATCTAGTGAAATTTGGTGGCTTTTCCCATAGTACTTTACAGCTATCCAGACAGCTGTTAGGTCCTGGCAACGTGGCTGAGGAGTGTGTGTGCTTCAGGAGACGAGAGCAGAGGAAGAGGAGGAGGAAGAGGAGGAGTAGAGGGGGCTTCGCCAGGTATCATTACAAGCAGGCTCCTCTGTCTCCATTCCGTGGGGTGTCACTTCAGTGCGGTGTCAACAGCAACAAGAACAACCACGGCAACATCAGACGTGAGCTGCCACACACACACACACACACACACACACACACACACACACACACACACACACACACACACACCCACACACACACACACACACACACACGCACGCACGCACGCACGCACACACACACACACACACACACACACACACACACACACATACACACACAGGGACTCACTCACACATACACACATGGGACTCACTGCTGAAAAGATAGAGGGATGTGTGTGAGAGAGAGAAAGAGAGAAAGAGAGGGCAATTGCAAAAAAAAAAGACCACAGGAGAAAGAATCATGGTAAAAGTAACTGCAATGGAATCCCCGCCAACACTGCAGCTTATCAAAATGGACACTTTATATTTTACATATTTTACATCGGAGATGACGAAATAAAATGTATAAACATTTCAATGAGTTATATATTGGAATCTCTTTTTTTTTGTCCCAGTGATGCTTATACCAGTGTTCTGTCTTGTTCTAACCCTCAGCTCTACCTTGACTCCAGCCTGCCCATAAAAGTGCTTTCCTTGCCATTGCTGTCCCAGCCGACTGAAATTACAGTGTTCATTAAGCCGTGCCTTAATCCTGTTCTCCGCTGGGCTTAGACTCTGGACCGTCGGGTCAATACTGTTCTTTGTTGGCAAATCGTCACTCTGAAATGCTGCTCTCTTTGTCCCCGTTCCCATTCCATAAACCCAGAACTTCAATCACCTTCGTCGATACCACGGTTTCCAAGTCAGTTAAGCTGTATTGAAAAGAATTTGTAGGGTTAGAAATTACAAAATATTTTTGCTGATTCTTTTCAAAAGAAACATATGGTGAAACCTCAGATTGGCAGCTATGAAGTAAATGAAAAATGAAATCACAATAAATGAATTTGAAGGTACGTAGTGCAGATAAAAAAAATGACATTGCATTTGGCAAAACGATGTTCAAATTTGACGATGAAATGGTCGTGTTCTCACCTGAGGTAAAGAGGTGCAAAAGAGGAAGAGGAGGAGGGCATTGGTACAGGGATGGAGACGGAAAGATTAAAAACAAAGAGATAAAGAAGGGTGGAAGAAGATAAAATAGATTAAGAGAGAGAGAGAGAGAGAGAGAGAGAGAGAGAGAGAGAGAGAGAGAGAGAGGAGAGAGAGAGAAAAGGTGGAGAGATAGGTCAGGAGAATATGGAGGAAGTAGGTATGCTAGGTAAG
>JAPMUY010005888.1:192500-247500 GCA_026901105.3 Galaxias olidus
GGGAGGGAGGGATAGAGGGGAAGGGAGGGCAGGGACGGAGGGGGAGGGAGGGAGGGAAGGAGAGGGCAGGGACGGAGGGATAGAGGTGAGGGGAGGGCAGGGAGGGATAAAGGGGAGGGAAGGATAAAGGGGAGGGGAGGGCATAGGGACGGAGGGAGGGAAGGGGAGGGAAGGGAGGGGGAGGGAGGGATCGGGAGGGGAGGGGAGGGAAGGGCAGAGAGGGGGAGGGGAGAGGGGGAGGGATAGAGGGAAGGGGAAGAAGGGAGGGCAGGAACGGAGGGAAGGAATGGATGAGGGGAAAAAGGGAGAGAGAGAGAGAGAGAGGGAAATGAGGGAAGGGAGTTCTACAGCCATCCAAACAGCCAATTCACGGGCTCCATCTTTAAACCATTAACGAGGGAGGGAGGCCCTTGTATCCTGAGCTCATTCTGTCTGATCATGCACTCCCACCGTAAGCCCCTCCGAGATATTACACCAGGAATCCTCCCCTCATCTGCTCGGCAGATCAAAGCAGCCCAGCCTTGGAACAACGGCTAGCCCCATTGAAGGTTTCCTTGATAAAAAAACTAATCTTGACAAGACTTCAAGGCCAGCGTGTGTACTGTACAAAAAGGGAACTGGGTGAAGAAAATGTGTTGTTTTTTTTGTTTTTATTGTAATTCCAAAATAGGTATTTGCTTACAGTTACAGCGATGACCCCCAAAGTGACATCATTCATCTGGGTTTGTTTCTTTAATAATGATTACCGCGGCTCTCTCTGGTTTCGCTTCCGGAAAGCAGCCCCTTTTCGACTCATGTTCTTGGAGATCTCTATAAATATATCACGCTGTGTGTACCGAGGGGGGGGGGGGGGGGGGGGGTAGTAGGGGTAGGGTGGGGGGGGGGGGGGGGGGGTGTGTGCTGTGTGTCTATTCCAGGCGGCAGAGCACAGCTTGCTTTCCAAAAATCGCGGATATTTGTGTATCCCCGAGGGAAATTCTCCAGAGGTTGCTCCCCCATAAAGTGAGCTCTACCATGACCGGACCTCATAGGGGCTGAGCCGGGGGGGGAAAGGAGGCGCTCTGCCTCTTCACGCTCCCTGCCTCGCCGCCGCTTCTTAAGTACCAACCAGCGTACATGGAAGAAATTCGCACTTCTTCCCCCTCAAAAAAAGTTTTTGTTTCTCTGCCACCCCCCCCCCTTCTCTTTCACTTAAATGGAATCCGATGTGCAGTATCTATCTAGATCTATATTTATGGCGATAGCAGGCTCCTGGATTGTTAAGTGTTGCACGGAGCAAGTGAGGCTTGAAATAGCATTACTGAGGAGAGTAGAAATGTGACTAGGAATATGACTGTGAAAATGGTGTTGCTACATTTTTAATAAGTCCAGATCCAGGCTGTCTCGCTGGCGCTGAACCTTAATACGGTCTCGAGTGGGCAAAATAGCATTCCCATGTGCATCACCACATTATTCCACCAACCAGAGCAACAGTAGAAGAAGAGCATATGTATGTTTTGAAAAGATCAAAACCAGGACTAGCTCTTTCACACTGGAGGGAGAAACACGTCTATTTAAGGGAAAACAAAAATCAACCTCCTCGCCGTCCCAGATTCATATTTGATACTGTACCCCGCGAGCTAAACTGGGACACACTGATTTTATACTCTCTTGGTCTTGAACACGCACACACACACACAAACACACAAACACTCACTCAAACAAACGCGCTGTGTTTCCACACACACACACACACACACACACACACCAAGGTGACCTCCATCCAGTCGACAATGCCATCTTTATGTTCTGTCTCTATGGTGCTGTGTTCATGTTCTAGCTCTATAGTTCTATGTTTGTTATATCTCTTGGTCTGTCTTGGTTTAACATCCCAATGACACTTCACTTCAGGCCCACTGAGTGTCTGATGTCTTTGTTTATTTTGGTGCACCGTTTGTCTCTGGGCCTGCTCTGCGTGCGTGCGTGCGTGCGTGCGTGCGTGTAAACTTCACTTCTGGCCTACCGTGTGGGGTACATATGTGTATGCACGTGTAGAGATCAGTGTGTGTGTGCGTGTATGGAAACGTGTAAAGGCTCAGTGTGTGTGTGCGTGTGTGTGCGTGTATGTATGGAAACGTGTTAAGGCTCGGTGTGTGTGTGTGTGTGTGTGTGTGCGTGTTCCGTCTCCCATCCTGCTGCTATTAGAATCACCTTCTCAGACAGGCACAGCCATCACTGGGGACTCCTGCTTCATAATGAGACGAGCTCAAGCCTAAATAGCCCCGCAGTCCCACCACGCATCGCCTCTGACAGGCTTTAATAAATCTAATTGAGGCGGTGCACTAAGTGTTATTGCTTGTAATAAGGTGCATTACTGTCCCTTTGGTTACAGAGAGGCATGGTTGCAGCGGGCGCTTAAAAGTATTGGAGGGAAATGGGTTGGAGGGCAAACCGGGGTTGATGGGTGTGTCTGCGGTTGGTTGCTCTCCGTAACGCTGGGTGATACATAGCCGCATATCTGACAAAATGGCGAGCGATTACGTCCGTCGCTCAAACGTGACGGAAAGGCGAGTGGCACTTTTGAAGGCCATTAGAGTTGCTGCACCGCGAGATATTATGGAGTTTTTTTTTGTTGACAAAGTCATGTCCTACGTTGAGGGTTTGATAACTGATACCTCTGCATTGAGTCTGCTGACAGTTGCAAATAGGCCTTGAGTGGATACAGTGAATTTTTTATTTTTTAATAATTTTTTTATTTTGATTGTATTATTTCTCATGACGTCCTTTGATACGTTTGCTGATTGAAAAGACGCTGCCGTAACTACCGGCTGCACTTCTATCACTCAAACTCAATCAAGGACAGGAAACAGACAGACAACATAAAGAACCGCATCTCACAGGGACTTTGCTAGCAGCGATAGCATCAATCAGCCGCGCGCAGGTTCAATGGCTAATTGAGCGAACGCCTCGCCATGGAAACGGGCTCTTTTAAGAAATACAACAAGAGGCAACAATTATCATTTTTGGCAGTTCAGCAGAGCACATAAAAGTGATGCCATTCCACTTCAGTAGAGAAATAACACCATCTCTTTGGATTATAATGAAAGATCCATAACGTTTTGAAATGGTGTGGTTGTGGACCGCTTTCAGATCAATATAAATTTCAATGGAGGAAACAAGCTGTATTTCACCGATTGATTATATTACCATACTAACTAGCCTTGGGAATGTTTGAAAGACAGAGAAGGCGGAATATATCTTCTGAATATATTTGACAGAGCAGTGATTATAGAGTGCAATGTGTTTGTTAGAGCTGTACAAACACTATGCAATGGTTTCAAGGCCCTCTTAAGATTATGATCACTTTTCTTTCCCAGTTCAAGGAAATTGACAAGAGAGAGAGAGAGAGAGAGAGAGAGAGAGAGATCTGAGCTTATATCAAAATTGAATAAGCACACAAAGGTGAGCACAGTTTTCCATCTCAGACAAGTCAGTTGAAATAGCTCACCTTCTCCTTGCTACTTGAAGAACTTTTTTTGGTCTGCCTTTCAGCTGCCTTGTCAGTCCTGTTGTTCGGAGCACCATACATCATGATCAAAACGAGGCCCCCAGACAACGCTGACTCAAGAGAAGAAAAACGTTCATAAAAAGAGCTTCAGGAGAGCTACCCTACCGCATCTATCAAAATAACCCCCCCCCCCCCCCCCGGTTAGAAGTCTGTTTGTTCCTAAAGACATCAGGGGAACCAAAAACAACAACTCTAAAAGTCTCACTTAGTAACAAAGTAAATGAAAATAGTCACCTTAAACATATATTAGCAAAGTGCTAGGGAGGTATCAACATGAAAGGTATTTAGGTCATTAAATATCACCAATCTAACAAGCTTTGGTAACATTTTCTCATGTTCAGTTTGTGTCAGAGTTAAAATTATCATTCATTTCCATATTATGATATAATAATATCATTATTATGATAGCATAATAATTGTTTATTGATTGCCATATTGGTTATTACAGCGACAAAATCATCTGAATTCTGTTCTAGTAATACTATATACACTGCCGTGGGTCAAAGGTCAGCGCATCCATGTCCGCTCAGTTGGTAAGGCCTGGGAAATCTCAACTGTTCTTTCACCACTATCACCTATTAGAGCTGCAACACATTTTAGGGACTTGTTATTGCCGGAGTACTAGTATTCTGTGAATGTCCTTGGACTGCACGCTGAACTCAAATCATAGTAGTTGCTTTGGAGGGTCCCCCGACAAACGAGCAGTGTTTCCTTTGGTCAGTGCTCGCGTTGTGTTTTATACTGAATACATTCTTACAACCTGTTCATACGTATATAGGCCTACTAAAATAATCAGACTGTTATTTTCTTCCACAGTAGACCTCCTGCTCTCTCTGTGCCTGCTGACTCACAGAATAAGCCAAGCATATTTATGATCCTTAGATGTGTGAGAGCAATCGATCGGTGAATCGTTTTTTTTTTTGCCAAACTGTTGTCTTTTTCATTTGCGATGGGGCAACTTCCGAGTTGCTACGTATCCAAAGTGAAACTTGAAGAGTTGAATCTTCCTTCGCCCCGGCCCCCACCACGTTGAACATGCATTTCAAACACGTCCCTGACCGTCTCACCGATCCCGGTTCTCTCTCTAAGGCAGAGCAGGCGCCACGGTTTGACTAAACGGTTGCTATGCAGTAAACAGATGGAGGACATTACGGCAGGTTACGCCAGATGTTGTTGTGTACATTTCGCTGAGGCTACTTAGTTAAAGCCTTTACTACTACATCTCCCATCACCCACCTCTCTCTAACCCATGGTGTCTTGAGCAGTTGTAACTGATGCATGTGTCTGTTCATATTCACATTTTGCCTTTTATGGTTGGAATTTCCTTGCAGTGCCTCATTTGTAACCAGACACTATAGAAAACATCTGGCCTGAAAGTGTTTCATGTTGACTTTAATCGCATCACTGGGTTACATTGTAAATTGTCTAACTTAGGTTGATGAGGTAAATAAATATATATTTACACTAATGCACAAATATAAAACTATATACTATATGAAACAAAAATATAATAATGTTCTTTTTTGCAATCTAGTTGGTTATCTTGGTTTGGTTCTCTTCCTCTTTTTTAGTCTTCAATCTCTCTCTCTCTTTCTTCTACTATTTCCCGCAACGCAGACCACTATATGCTGTATTTCTCTTTCTCTCCCTGTACACTGCACCGTTTAAGCTGGTGAACTAAACATTATGACGATCCTGAACATTCAATTTGTGTTAATATTAACCGACTCCGAATACGTTATCGTGTATCTCTGTGTGGCAAAGTGTGAGCGTTTTCTCAGCGTTGCTATTCAGACTTCCTGCTGCCGACATGTTGACAGGAAGTGACACGCTCTAATGCGACAGGCAATCCATCAACCAATCAAGTCAACCGTCAAACTTTCTGACAAGACACTGACAGAAAGAGGGATCTGAATGTGCAAGCAGGAAAAGAGCACAGATGTACACAACTATTGACGTAGAGGCAGAGTCCATGTCCCTCGTGTTGGGTCACATAAGCTTAATAAGCATATTCGGAAGAAGATTGAGAAACATGTATTATTGATAAACATGCATTATGGATGCATACTAAGCGTTATTCTGGATGGAAAAATACAATAGGACCAGGAGCCCACACAATCTGTGGGTCTGGCTAGACAGGAACGTTGCATATTGTGCAGTATGCAAGTCAGCGTGCTTCTCTGGCTATTCTGACCCACAATGCTTTGCGAAGCGGACTACGTCAAGTCGACTCGATGCCCTTGTCAAATAGGGTAGATGTGTTGTCAGAGGTGAACTAGAGAAAGTGCACAATTGGGCACATATTTCAATTTTTCATGTTGTTGGTACAATCTCTCTGAGTGATAACACATTGCTAAAACAAATATTCCAAATCTGACATTATGGGCCCTTTAACCGTGCAAGCTCATGCCTTTGAGAGTAAACACCAGTTCCCTCTCGCTGTTCTTTCTATGTTTGACGCGTAATTGGCCGAAGGTCACGCAGGTAATTTTGGTATAGCCTACGATCCAGTGGTCGTATCATGAATAAATTCAAAGTTTTCACTTCAACCATAGCCTACCACTTCAGTAAGGTCAGCAGTGTGCAGCTGGCAAAATGTGCAAATTAAGACCTTTTGCCGACAGTGCAGCAGTAGAGTGAAGTTCTATTAATTTTGTATATTTCTCTCGTTGAATGCGCACACAAACACACACACACACACACACACATTTTTGCAAACAAGACACCCACACTGCTTCCATCTTTCCATCGCAAGCGTGAAAAAGCACGGCCTTCGGAATCACGATTCAGGAACTTGTGTGTAGGTTGGTTGCGTCACCCTGTGCACTGCAACACGGCCAGTGGAATGAAGACGACCGCTCTGCACAGACGTTACTTCTCCAGCTTTTAAACGAAAGAGATGAATCTGTCTCTTCCGTGAGCATTACCGTGCATGGCAGGCACGCAACACAGGCAGTTAGGCTACTGCCTCGACTTGGAGAAAGCCTTTCTTTCTTTGTTCCTACCTCCATCCGTCCCCCTCCGCCTCACTTCCACCTTGTAATTCTCTCCTTTTCACCACCCACCCCCACAATCCTTCTTTAATCTCTCTCGCTCTCTCTTTGCATTCGATGCGAGATTATTCTCTCCATCCTTACATCTCTCTCCTTACCTCCACAGGCACCACCACCTTTCAAAAGCTAGATTCAACAATCCTCTCCCTCACCCTCCTTCCTCCATCTCTCTCCTCTCACTCTGGCTGTCCTCACCCCTTCAGACACCAGTCAAAATAGCATCTTCGGAGGAGTAGGAAGTACGCTGACTGCTGTGACTGTTCGCTAATTAGAACATCTGCTCTGTGCTCCTGCAACACCAGGCCCGGCAACCGTCTCCTAGGGAAGGTGTAGAATGGAGGATGTAAGGCAAACAGCACAGAAACAGGCCTACAGTCAGGAGAAATACTTGAATAAAGGGGGATTTATTTGTACGCGCGGTTGCAGCATGATTACATTGAACACCAAAGACAAGTTGTTTTTCATATATAAAAAAAAAGCGAATTATTGCAGCAAATAATTATTAGTAATTTAACCTACTGTAACTTGTAGTCAGCAGAATATAAACATTTATCTTCAGTAGTTTACTACAAGGTACAGTTACACTGTGTCTGTGCACCATCGCCATGGCACCCAGCTCTTCCTCTGCGTGTCCTGGTGAAGGCGGTAGGCCCTATACAAAGCTGCTGTCTTTATACAACCAAGCTGGTTAATGAGAGCTGTTGACTCGGGCACAGCACAGGTTACAGTGACCAGACCGGGAGCAGTGAATATAGTATTTTACACACAGGCTAGCCTGCCAGCAAAGAAGCCAAGGCAGACAGTCAGCCAGTCAGTCAGTCAGTCAGTCAGCTAGCCAACCAGCCATCCACTTAGCCAGCCAGCTAGATAGACTGAGACAGGTAGACAATATACATCAGCCAACTAGCCAAACAGTGAGACAGTTTGACAGACTGTCCACCAGCCTGCCAGTCAGGCTGACATTAAGCCTGTCCAGCTAGACAGCAAGTCAGCTAGTCAGGCAGGCAAAGTGAGCCAGCCAACCATTTAGCCAGTAATAGTTAGCTAGCCAGCCAACCAGCCTGACTGCCAGCCAGCCAGCAAAACAGATTGGAGAATTGCAAAACAAAATCACCTCAAATACAATAACCATATACATTATTTTGAAGAGGGCAAGCAGTGCTTAGACTCCCTCTCTCTTTCCCTCCAGGTCACATGTTGTTAGTGTAGAGGGAAATCACAGCGAGGCTCAAAGAGAGTGAGGCCATGGTGGAATGGTTGAACTGCCGTCTTGTAAATGGGTACAGTCTAGTGAAAGGTGATGATAAACAAAAAAGAAAAAAAAAGAGGTACATAAGTCCACGGGATTCTTCTTTTAAATCACGGAGGTGATATATGTCTCAGGTGACTGGGTTAACAACAGCTGACAGATAAGTGTTAGCCTACCATAAGTGTTTTTCGAGCCGTGGAAGGTGTTGCCGCGCACCAGACGAAGTGGTTTAACGCCCGTGAAGATTTACAGTGCTGTAGGGGGGACTGCATATATAGCACCCTCGAGAAAAAGTAGTTAACCTCGACTGCTTCCTATAATGTCAGGCTGTCCTAGATAAGGGCGCCAGCCAAAAGCATTGGGGGAGATCAAATTATAGCCCGCCTCACCGCTAAAAATAGTGTGGAGCAATGCTGCCCCCTAGTGGCCAAATCGTGAAAGCATGTCACAACCGCAATCCCTATAGAAACGAGGTGACTGATAAGAGAAGGTGTTGCCCCTCGCACCATATGTGCCGACGACAGTGAGCGATAAGCGAAAACGCTGCCGCCGCCACCACGTTCATCAAAGAATCATGTTTAAAAGTTTATTATTTGACACACAGACTGCTTCAGTGTTCATTTCTCGCGGGCAAAATGTCTCGCGCTCGTCGACAGGTTTCACAACAGACTGTTGGGAGAGGGGGGGGCTTGCAGAAACACAGAAGGCTGTTGCAGGCATCTGAGAAGGGAGGCGGTGGAGTGGATCTTCTCCTGCAGATATTTTCAGTCTCATAAGCTGCAAGGGGGATTGCGCGTCTATTTGATACAGACGCAGAAGATAAAGCGCGCGCGCACACACACGCGCACGTCTTTACTTCGCATGCCGTGTGTTTTATGAGCAAACAACGATATGGGCCTTTGAGTCAGAACAGAGAGCATCACTGTTGTCCCTTTTTTCCGTCACTGACATCAATATCATGTACATTTTGTTGTCCCCTTTCAGTCGGTGACATCAATATGACGGGGAACACCATCTATATTGTTTTCATTTCTCTGGTGCCTTCAGATCACGAGAGCAGAGCAGAGATGAGATAGAAAGCCACTGGATGTCTGGGAGATATTGAGGTCACTGCCACGAACAGGTCGATGGCTTCTTTCAAAATGGCCGACTACTACAACAAGTATGCGTTTCTTTACCCAGGGAAATCTTCCAGCATGAAGAATCGACACTAATGCATTGTCCTGGGTTGCGCTGAGGCCAGCTTTGAATGCACTACAACTCATATTACAGTCTTCCACGGTGCGTTTGCTAATTAACCTCTGAAGAGCAGCACTGGAGTGCCTAAGGGCTTTTGTTAAAGCCTTTATAGGCAGCCATTTACTTGAATGAAAACGCACCCATTGCATTGTTTTACGAGTAGGAGGCCATTTCCAACCCCAGGCTACACAGGCTTCTTACAAGCACACCCCAAGTCTGTCGAGTATGTAAAAAGCAGGCCACTGTAATCACAGTCCAAAAGATCCTATCGCCCTAACGCTCCTCTCCCGTGGTCGGCCAGTTGACAGAAATGTGGTAGGGCTTCAGTTCCTCCTCCGAGACATAGTCGGGGGCGTGGCTCATGAGGTCGTGACCCCGGAAGGACTTGGGGAAGGCGATGACGTCTCGAATGCTAGGAGCTCCCACCATGATTGACACCAGACGGTCCAAACCTGGAGATGGTCAAATGTTTTGTTTGTTAACCAATCGCATCCCAAAATGAACACTTAAAATCTGTGTTTGATGAACAAATTGAATGTCTTACCTGTAAACACACACATTTGGATGATGTGTTCTGCTGTGCTGAACTTACTAAATGCAATTCTACTTCAAGAAGGTTTTTCTCTGAATATCATTCTTTAATCTTTATCATGGTATAGAAATACTTTCAGTGTCAAACTTAATTCTAAAAGCCTTATACTTCTGTAAGATTTTATTAATTATCATGGGAATATAATTCAAAAATATTGAATCCCTTGTTAGGTCTGAGGTCACTCATTCTAAATGGAGGAATATACATCATTTTGATGATGCTGTCAAGTCAAACAGTCGGCCATTTTGAGAAACAGACTGTGGTGGTGGTAGTTACCCAGGGCGATGCCACCGTGAGGGGGAGCTCCAGAGTCCAAAGCTTCCAGTAAGTGGGACAGTAGGGAAGGATCCTCCTGTAGTCGAGGAAACAGAACCAGTTAGCTTACAGATTCTGGAACTCGCCATTCAAAATGTCTAACTGAAAAACGTAACTGTAAAAAAAGGGGGATAATGTCTGTTGATACCTCAAAGATTTGAAGTAATCTATCCATTAACTATTGTATGCCTTGGTAACCAAAAATAATTCATATAGTTACAATTAAAGTCAAGTCAAATTAGAGTAATATAAATAATACATTAAAAAAATTATTAAATGTAAATACATGATCGATGTTTAGACCAACAAATTGTGAGAAAGTGTTGTCCCCTTTACCTATGGTTACGCTTAACTCAGTCGCTTACATCAGTAATATAAAGCATCATCTAAATGCATTCCATCCAATTCATCCCATTCTCAGACTCTACTCTGATATCAATCTATAAACACTGCTCAGGTTTCGGCCAAAGCAATAAGCCTCAGCCAACAAACCTCAGTGTATTAAAAAAAAAAAAAAAAAAAAAGAAGCTAAGAGGCGCTTAATTCTCTCTCTGAGGCTCACCACACCGTCAGTCACTGGCACACTGGGGCTGTGCCTCTGATTAAAAGATCTTTATCCCTTATTTACTTTGAGGAGGGAGTGATTGCGGGGCTAAGTGTAGTCTACAACATCCTCTTAACTAATGGAAACCATTAGTTGTCAACGGCTGATAGCTCCGACTCCCTCGTATTCAACACGCTCTCTTCGTCGTCACTGTGTCTAAGACAGTGGGAGCGAAGGCCGACAGACATCAGAGGATTGACCTGGGGACGACGACTTAGTGGTGTGTTGCTATGGTGGTAGCGGATAAATATGAAAACATTTGTGTTGGGACGATAACGCGAAGCAGCGGCAAGGTACCCCGCTTTGAATGTACCCCACAACGACGTGACGCTGACATTCTCGAGACATCAAGGAGTTATCGGACTCATCCACATCCAAGGAAGAACTATCCTGGCAGACGCATCACGGCTCAAAGGAGGTAGAGGAGGAACACGAAATGCCCGGCCATGTTTTATTTATTACCACAATATTTTGTACCATCACTGGGGGGCTATGAGCGACACATCAGAACACAATATCACCATTGATCCACTAGTTCTCGTGAGAGCACAGGAAGGATGTTTTAGTCGTGATTGTCGCTAGCACAATGATCATGGCCGTTTCAATTCAACAAGTCCACAGCGACCATTAGTGATGTCCTTGCCGCCTATCAAACAAAGCCAGCCAATAAGAGAAACTAAAAGCTGTGGGGGTGTTGGTGTTGTTGTTGTTGCCCTTGGCCAGCAGCCACTGTGCACCTTGAGGATGTGCTGCAGGACGTGGAGCTGCTCAGAGGCCCTGTGGATTCGGATGGAGCCTCCGCCGATCTCACTGCCGTTCAGGACCAGGTCGTAGTGCTGCCCTCGCACCTAAGAGAGGGAGAGACGGACGCCCGCACGCACGCACGCACGCGCCCACGCACAGACGCACAGACGCACAGACGCAGTCAGGGAGTAAGAAATGGTCTCTGTGCAGAGTGAAGTCAGATGGATGGATGGATGGATGGATGGATGAATGGATGGGTGGATGGATGGATGGATGGATGGATGGATAGATGGATGGATGGTTGGATGGATGGATGGATATGAGTGAATGTGTAGTGAATCCATTTTATAGTTTGAAGTACCAATAAGAGACTATACTGTACTTATTATGTACATAAATAATAATGTATTTTCTATATATTTGACTAAATCTATTGCCAGGATAAATATTTGGCTTTTAGAGGCGCTGTGAGTTTAAACAGGAAGGACCACAGGAGGCAAAATAAGGCAATACTCCGTGTATGAGTCAACATGTCAGAATAACCCATGCATTATATATGAGTCCCAAAAGAGAAGTGAAGGCTGGTCTGGACAGCGTGCTTTCCTGCTCTATGACCTGGCGTTTCCAAACACAGCTCAAACCGCTCCCGGCACCCTTCAGTCAAACTGTGAAATCCCAGTAAATAAACAGAAGGGAGCAAAACCACAAGCAAACTTCCTGGGAGGTCAGTGACAGTGTTATTCACATTGACACCGCGCTCTCCTCTCACTATAAATACACACAGCCAGGCGGGGGGACAGTGGCCTGCGACACGTTGAGAAATAAAGAGAGATATGGAAAGAGAGAATGACACTCAGAGAGAGAGAAAAAATTAGAGAGAGAAAGAGAGGGAGAGAGAGAGAGAGAGAGAGAGACAGAGAGAGAGAGAGAGATATAGAGAAAGAGAGAGAGAGAGAAGAGAGAATGATCGAGATGAAGAGAGACTCAGAGAGAGAGAAAAAATAGAGCTAGAGAGAGAAAGAGAGGGAGAGAGAGACAGAGAGAGAGAATGAGAATGAGAGGGATATAGAGAAAGAGAGGGAAAATGAGAATGAGAGAGGGATATAGAGAAAGAGAGAGGGAGAGAGAGAAAATGAGAATGAAAGAGGGATACAGAGAAAGAGAAAATGAGAGAACAAGCGAGAGCGCCTTTGTAGTTTTTTTTTGGTGACTACCGTAGGGGCCTGCTCGGTGTTCCAGCAGAACCTCATGCGACCTGCCTCGCTCTTCTTCTCTGGTACGTTCTAACAGTAAGCAAGACAAAATAAACAACCTTGTGCGGCTGAGTGTGGAGCAGGTGGGCGTCCTCCGGGATGGGGGCCGTGAAGGGGTGGTGGGCCGACTCCAGCTCCTCCGGCTGGGCCTCCTTGGGCAGGAACAACGGGAAGTCCAACACCCACAGGAAGTGGAACGCCGCGGGGTTGCGCACGGACACGCCTCGGTCCTCCAGGAGCTCCACGCAGCGGAGACGGAGTTTACCTAGCAACGGTCGCTAAGAGGGGGGGGGGGGTGAGAGAGAGGGAGGGGGTGGGAGGAGAGGTGTGGGAGAGAGAGGGATGTCGGAGGGATTGAAGATGTGGGAAGATGGGTCGAAGATAGGGGAGAGAGGAATGGAGGAGGGATTGAGGGAAGGAAAGAGAGAGATGAAAGGAGTGGGAGGAATGAGGTTGTGTTACAATGGGAGAATGAGGGGAAGCGAGGGATGAGGGGAGGGGAAACATGAGTTAACCAATCGGAGAGAAGAGTTGCACTTTTCTCTCGGTTTGAATATAGGCTGTTGACGTCAAATTAAATTTTTGTGTCAAAAACATAATTTTTTTAAATAAGCCATCCTTCCAAACTTTAGCCTTTACGCGCAATCTAATCTTGGATGCCGCATGACTGACAGGTACATGAGTGGACTCTTCTCCTTGGTGTAGTTTCTGACATTTGGATTGTAGATCCTTGCTAAGCCCTCAGAAACCAAAAGGAAAATAAAGGCCTGAGGCCACTATTGATTCACAGACATATCAAAGACACCCCCCCCCCCCCGCCCCCGTTGTTATCTCTTGACAAAATAGCTATCATTTCTACGGATCACACACAGACAGCAATTCCCAAAAACGTTGTATGATATATTTATGATTGTGTATGTGCATGTGCATGTGCATGTGTGTGTGTGTGTGTGTGTGTAAGTGATTAAACGTTCTTTCATTTGGAACAAGAAAAACCACTCTGCTATCATGGAGTCATTAAATGTTTTGAAGGTTTGATTGACTATTCGTAACTAACAGATTTCTCTAAAATAAATTCACCTCAGGGCACTTTGACACATTTTACGAGGGAAATACATGGTGCTCAACGCTACCGACTTCACTATTAAGACCAGTCAGATACACTGATGTGAATATAATGGGACAATACTGATATACGATTACTTATGTATTTTTTGTGAGACTAGAAAGTGTGGATCAGCCCATTTCTGAAACATGGGCATTGTTTGCTAAAAACAATGAGAATACAAAAAAAACATACTGTGAAGTTAATTAGCCTCAAAACATGCTTTCTATCCAATGCACATTTAATCAATCAAGTGAAGTGTGTGAGTATATGCGTGTGTGTGAGTGCATGTGGTCTGTGTGTGAGTGTGTGCATGCGTACGTGTGTGTGTGCATGTGTGTCAGAGTGTGTGTGTGTGTGTGTGTGTGAGTGAGTGAGCGCATGTGTGTGTGAGTGTGTGTGCACGTGTGTTTGTGTGAGTGAGTGAGTGCGTGTGTGTGTACGTGTGTGTGTGTGTGAGTACGTGTGTGTGTGAGTACATGTGAGTGTGAGTGTGTGTGCGTGTGTGTGAGTGTGTGTGTGTGTGCGTGTGTGTGTGTGTGTCTGTGTGTGTACGTGTGTGTGTGTGTGTGCGTGCGTGCGTGCGTGTGTGTGTGTGGTCCACGACCCACCGTGACGTCCAGGGAGCCGGCTGAGAGGAGTAGCAGGTCCCCGGCTCCGGCTCCCGCCATCTGGAGCAGCTGTTGGCTGGCCGACTCGGACAGGAAGCGGCCGAGGGGAGACTTCAAGGTGCCATCTGCCCTCACCAACATCACGCTCAGCTCCTGGAGGGAATGTGGAGAGTTAAGATGGGTGGTCCAATTCCCAAACGCTAGAAAACTAGTTTGAAAGCCACACAAAAGCTGGATAGATAGTCGGATACACTAAAAGCTAGAAAACTAGTTTTGAAAAACACACAAAAAGGCTGGAAGATAGACTGATATACAAAGCTAGAAATTTTGATTAAAAAAACGCACAAAAAGGCTGATAGATAGTCTGATAAGCAGAAGCTAGAAAACCAGTATGAAAAACACGCGTGTCGACAGGAAGTCAAATATACACAGCTAGGAAATTGAACTGAAGAAAAAAAAAAACACATTTGAAATGACAGGTAGTCGGCAAAGACAGCTAGAAGACGACACACTAACACACTAACACACACGAACACACACGAACACACGAACACACACGAACACACACGAACACACACGAACACACAGAGACAGGATGGCATGTACACACACACACACAGCCCGAGAGAAAACACGGTCGAAGAGTAAGTACACAGGATGAGAGTGCATACATACACACAGGCACACGCACAGGGAATGCCAGTAAATACACATTAATGCGGGAGCACACTCTCTCCCTTACAAACACACACACACACACACACACACACACACACACACACACCGGCTGATTGAGTATTCATAAGAGGCAGCCAGGCCCGGTTGGGAAGTGCGAGCAGCAGTGTGAATGCCTATGAGTCTCTCCCAAAGCTCCCATCTAAACCGCCATGACTTCACTCAAGCTAGCAAATCATTAGGCTCAAAAAGAGGCAGGCGTAACGCATCCACCCCTCCATCTCTCCCTAGTTACGGAGGGAGGGGACGGTTCACCTCGGTCGAAGAAAGAGTAAACGGAAGGTTGAAGGAGCTGGCGGTCTCTCTCTCTCTCTCTCTCTCTCTCTCCCTCTCTCTCTCTCTCTCTCCCTCTCTCCCTCTCTCCCTCTCCTCTCCCATTATGAATACTTTATGTCTGAACTGGTAAGTGACTTCAATAAGGAGAGCCTTTCTCAAGTGTAACAGCAACACACATACCTGACCAAACTGGTTCTTGGCAATTTGTTTCAGGGAGTCCAACTCCTTGCCCTTTAAATGTTTCTGTGGGGAAATAGAAACTTATTCTGTTATAAACAGTCAGCAGAATATTATCATAGTTAATATAGTTATTTTATAATCCCATTATATGCTCAAATAAAATATATAAGCCTTTGGATAACCGCACTTTGTGAAGGAGCCTCTATATGCTAGCCTTATCTCAGACGCTTTTTCCTTTCTTTACTAAATTGTGTGTGATTTTTGCCCTCTCATCGCATAAATTCCCGAAAATAATGTCCCAACACAATCAAATGTTTGGATTATTCTGTCACAAACACAGAATGATTTTATTTTTTTGCCAATCGTATCATTAGCCTAGATACATTAGATATCCATTTGAGTGAGACTTATTGGTCAAATAAAAACAATGGACAATTGGAAAGCCTGTCATGCGTTGCTGAGGAGCGGGAAACGATTGGAATAAGCTAGTGTGAGAACACAATAACATCTGTGTCTCCCTGAGGACTGCGTATCTTCACCTGGGATCGCGTTGATGCAAAAAAAAATGTATCCCTCTCTGTTCTCATTGCTGCTCACGCAATGCATTAGTGCTAAATTAGCCCTGTCACAATATACCACCAGCTAAAATGGCCGCTCCTTTGTGGGAACACGGGTGTTTTCATTATAAACAGTTCATGACGCCACACGCCCTCACCCCCCTATTGAAACGTATTAGGCCAAGGATGTTTTTGTTGTTTTGAAGTCAGTGTTTAATCACTGGTGGTGTTGTACAACCTGCTGTGGTCTACTGTGTCATTACCAAACACCTAAAGGGGAAAAGGCTTAATTGCATAATAAAGGGCAAAATAAAATAGCCATAATAATAACATGTGGAAATTTGCCTTTGGCTTCACAGGTTGGTTAAAACACGTCATAGTAAATCACAAACAAAATGTAAGGCAGACAAAAATCACAGACATGGTTTCAGTGCGAATGATGTTCATCATTAATCATCAATCTAGAAATGGCCTTCCTTTGATATAGACATTTGCTGTGTTCTGAAACATACTGAACATGTCGGAAAATTATTTTGTATTTACTATGTTAAGATGCATAGTAGGCGAACACAGCAATAGCCTGGTCCATACTGAAGACAGAAACAATGGTTGTGTTCAAATACTCTTTTTTGCTTATGAAACATCCTGAGTGACATTGCCTGGTCATTCTTTAATACAGAAACTATGAGACTGTTAAAGAGGAGTTTCTTACCGCCCCCTGTGGAACACATATAGCCTGGACGCAGCCGTGTGATTGGCTGAGGATAGACCTTATGAACTCTGCCTCTGTGTTCTGGAACACCTCGGTTAGGTCAACCAACTGTACACACACACACACACAGACAAAACATGGAGCGCAGCGCTCAGTGAATACAACGTCCGTTAGCAGTGAAAACCAGTTCCAACTTTGGCATTTTAACTTAAATTTGATATTTATTATTATTATTATTTTATTTCTCTGTATTGAAAAAAACAGATAACACATGCTGGGAAGTGTGAGGGTTGTGATGGCATCTGTCCAGTAGAGGGCGCTGCAGGAACATAGCGTGGTGGAGCCGTTCCCCTGACAGATGACAGGTTTGCTACGAATGCGTTCAATCTGATGATTTGTTGGAGGAATGTTATTTATGGGTGTGTGTTTGCTGCAGTTTGACAGGCCTGCTGGCAGGGAGTGAGAAGGACTGCACGTGGCCACAGAGAGGAGCACGGCAGAGCTGAGGACTTGGTGCTCCGGACGATTCTGTTTCTGTGTGTGTCTGTGTTCCCGTAAGACAAATTACCCCTGTGTTCACACCTGGTCTGCACCCAGAGCCTTTACCGGAAGTAAACATGCCTTAATCCTAAACCAATGTCTCCTCTCGTCATATGTCCATTGATTGTTGTGCTTCGACTTGGGACAGACAAGGAGAAACCGACGATTCAAATGTTGAAGCGATTCAAACATTCCTTCACCTTCATGTTGAAGCGCGTGTCTGGCTTGTCCACGCCGTAGTCTCTCATGGCCTCCTCGTAGGTGACACAGGGGAACGGGGCTTTGATCGGACCCAGGTCGGCAGGCCAGGAGTACTGCAGCAAGCCCTCTATCAGGGCCCGGATCCCCTCCTGGTCCACAAAGGACATCTCAATGTCCACCTGGGTCGGAGGAGGGAGATAGAGGAGGGAGAGGAGGGAAAAAAGCAGGAAAGGAGAGGCAGATAAAATGAAGAGGAAATACTCAGTAGTGGAGAAGAAGACGTATAATCTTTGACGTCAATGGTACCTCCGGCCCTGGCTGCCACCAGCACCATAGCAGAGGGGAATGTTTGTATGAGCGTGTCATAATGTTACCACTGTCTCATCCACAGGGAGGACTCATTCTCTCTACACTCAGGACAAGCACTAACACAGCTCTATCTTTCTCTCTCTCAATGTTTTTCATCTGGTTTACATTTTCTTTCTTTCTTTCTTTATTCCCTTCTGCTACGTTTACATTTTTTCTTCTGAACTTATTTTCTTCGGTTCTTTCGTTTTCTTTCGCTATATCTCGGATCTCGTCGTCTCCATGTTGCTCTCACTCTTGCTATCTTCTACTCTTCATCAACATGTTACCTGGGTGAATTCAGGCTGTCTACTCTTCATCAACATGTTACCTGGGTGAATTCAGGCTGTCTACTCTTCATCAACATGTTACCTGGGTGAATTCAGGCTGTCTACTCTTCAGCAACATGTTACCCGGGTGAATTCAGGCCGTCTACTCTTCATCAACATGTTACCTGGGTGAATTCAGGCCGTCTACTCTTCATCAACATGTTACCTGGGTGAATTCAGGCTGTCTACTCTTCAGCAACATGTTACCTGGGTGAATTCAGGCTGTCTGTCCAGGCTTCATCAACATGTTACCCGGGTGAATTCAGGCTGTCTACTCTTCATCAACATGTTACCTGGGTGAATTCAGGCTGTCTACTCTTCATCAGCATGTTACCTGGGTGAATTCAGGCTGCCTGTCCGGTTTGGAGCCCTCGTCTCGATAGCAGCGGGCCACTTGAAAGTACCTGAGATTGAGCATCCACATAGGAGAGACAGTGACAGTCAGGGAAGGATAGTTCTGGCCAAAAATGTAAACGCAATAATAATTATTCATAACAATAATAATAATAATAATAATAATAATAAATTCCTTTATTTAATGACAAAAACAAAAAATATTCTTTCATTTTCTACACATCTGTATGGCTTTTAACACTTCTCTTTAAGCCTTAAGGGTTTAAAAACATTGTTTGAGCAATATGTTACACACACAGACACAGAAACACCCACACACCCACACCCACACCCACACCCACACCCACACACACACGCATTAGCAGGTGTTTCTTTCTGAAGGTGTACCTTTTCAAATAAGCGAGGGTACCCTGTTGAGTCACAGCTTATCGACGGTGCAAAACACCACATGCTGTTCTTTAGCAATTATACTGGCGGTTATGTTTCTCACCTATCGATCCCAGCTACCATCAGCAGCTGTTTAAACTGCTGGGGACTCTGAGGCAGAGAGTAGAAACGGCCAGGCTCTTGTGACGGAACCAGAAACTCTTTGGCCCCCTAGTGGGCAGAGATAACATTACAAACGTTCTAAAGATAACGAGGTTCAAGGTCAGAGAGTGTCAGCATTAACTCAATCCTGCCTTACAAACACAGAAGTGCAAGGTCATGAATGTTATCTATGCTGCAAGCATGTTTTAGAGTATTTTCACTGTGGGAAATGAACCAGAAACTATTTGTCCCTGCGGGAGGGTGGAGAAAACCTTGGGCAATGCCAAGTCTGAAATCAGAAGGAAAGAGTCGTACCCCTGGAGTCCTTTTGAAAAGTGTGGGGGTCTCAACATCAACAAACCCTTACAAGAGAAGAAGAAAAAAAAATGAAGTTGTTTTACTTAAAAAAAAAAAAAAAGTTCAAACTGATCAATTTAAATCAAATTTACAGAATTTTATAAACAATTCTAAAACAAAATCTAAAACAACCAACATTGCTCCATTACCACTGAACAACATTATGTTCAGGCCTAGCTGACGGGCGTACCATGCAGATTACAGAGGTATTCCCTCATCTTCATGACTAACTGGGACCTTAGCCGCAGGTTCCTCTGCATCTGGGAGGAGCGCAGGTCCAGATAGCGGTACTGCATCCGAAGGGACTCGGATTTCTGGAACGCAAAAATAAACAAAAAGGTGTTTTTATTGATAACCCTTGTCACAATATTCCAGTATCCCCAATGCAACACTATATAGTTACACTACAAGTGCATATTATGTGACCTAGCAAACAAAGAAAGTGAGAAAATAAGGAAGGAACTACGGAAGGAAGGAAGGAAGGAAGGATGAAGGCTTCTTATGAGACAATTAAAGCAACAGCAAAAAAAAAAAAAAAAAGCTCACCTTGACAAAATCTTTAATTTCAAAAGGCAGCTTGTTGCAGAGGTTTAGAATCTCCACACTCTCAGCTAACACCTCTATCTCTCCTGTGGCCATCCCCTGTTAAGGACATGGATAAATAACAGTTAGGGCGGGAGGGGTAAACACTCTTTCAAGTTAAGCATTAGATAACATAGAGAGCTTACACTAATTCTGATAATTCAGCATCAGATTTATACACCCAATTAAGAGAAGGAAATTCATTTTTGAATCCACAAATCGATATAAGTAGCAGCTTACGGTGTGAAAGAAAACAGAGTCTTCAGGTTCTTTTTAGTATGTAAGCAGGTTGTAAGAATTTATTAAGAATGAATCATAACACAAACATTGACAAAGGAAATATAACTCGTTTGTCAATGGACCCTCCAATACCAAGCACTACCTAAGATGAGAGACCTGTCCAAGGACTTTCACGGAATACTTATACCCAGGCAACAACATGTTCCTGGCTTAGTATAAACAGGTAATAGCGATGAAGGAATTGAGTGAAAACGTCATACATTTAGCCCTTATCAACCGACCAGACATGGTGGTGCCAATCGTATTCTCGAATGTGCTTAAGATGATTATATCACTGCAATAACTAACATGGCAATCAATAAACAATAATTATGCAAATCATTATATAGAAATATGATTATTTCAACAACGGCAACTTGTTTTTTTCGTGGTTTTTTGTATATTTATGTCAATGGATCATAATAAAGAAAAGGTTTTACATGAGATGCTTTAAGACAATTATACATTATGAAACCACTGATATTATGCAGAGAATGGAAATGTTTGTTGAACTATATATCAGTTGAGATATATATCAAAATGTGTTTTGATAAGATATAATGATTAGTTCTTGACAATCTTTTGAAAGACTCTAAAGGGCGGAAGACATTAGTAATACAGTTTATTATAATTCTTCCAGTAAGTACTGGCAGCTAAATTATGCCACTGTCCAAAATGTGAAGCTTATCACAACCTATTACCATGTTAAGTCAACTTGGGTGTTGTAAAAAGCATTTTTAAATAAAATGTATAATTACTATTATTTTTATTAACCTTGTTCTCTTGTCCATCTGGTCTCGGCCTGACTGTCCCCGTTACTTTGACAACGGACTCCAGTGGCAAGTCACACAAAACGTCTTTCAGTTGAATTTTGGACTGCAGGAACAAAGAGTGAGGTGGGGTTAGAGAGGGGACAGAGGGGGAGAAACCATAGTAAAGAGTGAGGTGGGGTTAGAGAGGGGACAGAGGGGGAGAAACCATAGTAAAGAGTGAGGTGGGGTTAGAGAGGGGGAGAAACCATAGTAACGAGTGAGGTGGGGTTAGAGAGGGAGAGAAACCATAGTAAAGAGTGAGGTGGGGTTAGAGAGGGAGAGAAACCATAGTAAAGAGTGAGGTGGGGTTAGAGAGGGAGAGAAACCATAGTAAAGAGTGAGAGTGAGAATTAATTAATAATGCACAGATTGTGCTATCATTCTAGTCAATTACACTTTATTTTTCAAAGACACTCACTAAAACACTCGCTCTAAAATATATAGTGTTAAAAAAACAGACTCTCTCTCGCTCACACACACACAATAATACACGTATAAACGCGCGCACACACACACACAAGTGGATACACGCTTAAAAGGCTGCAAAGTGAAATATTCTGACATATTTCAACAGTTGGGCTAATTTATTGTCCAGCAGCACAAATAGATGCATTAATGCATGGCATTTCTGACCTGCATAATTTAGCGATGAGTTTGTTTCATATGACCGCAAAACTCCCTTACCTTTTCGTGTGGAATTAGCACCTGGGTCAGGCCGCTGAAATCTCTTAGGATAACAAACAAGTCTTGTCTAGTGCCACCAAAAAAGTACAAATCAATCAGGTCAATTAAGTGCCAGTGGAAGGCAGAACATTTTCGTACAGTAATTAACAAAAACGTGCCCTCTGTTTCTAAAACGGTGTTGATCAGTTTTGCACTGTCAACTAGAGTACAGGAATAGTTTAAATAGAAGGACCAACCTGAGGTACTGGACCCATCCACACAAAGTGACATTTTGTCCAACGTGCTCTGACCTCAGTTCTCCACAGGTGTGGCTTCTCAGAGAAAGGCTGCTAGGACCTGGGCACACCAAAACAACATAAAAACACTGTTGTTGTTTTGCTTGATTTAAGCATTACCATCCTATTTTGGATATCACTCAACGATATTGTTATACAACTAATATACATTATGAGGATGTTCTGACAAGAAATTTAAACCCCTGCAAAACCTGCAATGTGACACATACCTGTGGTGGTGGACGTGATCTGTCTGTGTGTGTTAGGAGAGCACGTGAGACGCCTGAAAAGAGGTTTGGTAAGATGTCCTTGAGTGCAGACTGGATTTGAAGTGAGTCGCCAAAGTGAACTTGCTTTTCTCTCCTGTCTTAACACAATAAGCATTCTTTCTAGTAATACTCTGCTTTTGTTTGCCATTCTGACACACCCAGTGGTTGCATTGGCTTTTAAGATAGTAGCTATTTTGCCATGCAGAGTTCACTTATAACCTTGTGTAATTCTGTCTTGCTGTATGTCCAGCTGCTGCACGCGTGCTTTGCCTAGCTACAGTGACCAAAGGAAAATGTGACACACATCGTACTAGTTTCGGCAAAAAAAACACCACAGTTAAATGCAAACTGTGACTGTAAAATTATACTTTACTTGAAAGTAGCAAAAGCAAGTAATCATTACTTTCTCTCGCTGTTCTTCCGTATTGTGAGCATGCCTAGCTTGTGAAATAATTCACAAATGTACAAAATAATTCATAAATTCAGTCTTCTACTAGAAATACAACTAACCTAATCCGTATTGTTTGTAAATTGGGGCTCTCATGTGACGCTGGGAAGTGACGTCAATTTAATCTTTCGACCAAAGTAATCGAGTTTAAAACGTTTGTCGCTATTTTGTGCAAGGCTCTTTTGGTTTTTGTAAATTACAAATGAGTGGCTACAAAAACATATTTTAAACTAATTTGTTAGATTTTTTTTTCACTCGACATATATGCAATACATGAATATTATCGAAATGTGGTTGAATAATGCACAGATTGACTAGTTTCACAGCAACCCAAAGGCTTCCTGGGAAAGCGCGATGTTCAAATCGTCTTCCGGGCAGGCTTTGTTGATGTTCGTTTCTTCTCGTCATGGAGAAACGGAAAAGGTATGAATAGTTTCTGGAGTATTTTGATTAAGCAGTGTAGTTAAAATTATAGTACAGCATCAATACACATAATTTGAACTAGATAGTCAATGTTAATTGGACGTTAGTGACTGTTGATCAGTGTAAAGTATCTACGTTGACAAGCAAGCCACACCTCGTCGAGGCAGGCATGATCGACGTTGGCAAGTCGCTACCGCCAGCCAAGTTTAGCTAACGTACGCAACGCTATTTGACTGGACCAAACAAAATCTATTTGTTCGTTTTACTTATATAGCTAAAACGTTTACATGTGTCATGCACTATTTGTTCCAGCGTCGTGAAGACCCCTCTCAAAAATATTACGGCGCAAAGACGTAGCAAGAGCTACGGACGATCGTATCGCAGCGGCATTGATCCAACATCATACATCGGCTACACTCCTGGTCCAACAGCGCGGAGAATAACAACCAGCAGAAAAACTCCCAAGCCCAGGAAAATCACAGTGAGTAAATTAAAGTAGGCCCAAGCTACTTTTGTACTTAACAGACCCAGTCCTGACTCTTCGACCAAAAAAATGCTTAAACTTTCATCTACTATTTAAAGTTTTACTGTAATATTGCTATTAGTGGAAGTTTCCTCATGAATCCTGAGGCAGACGAACAGTGGATGCAAGCACGTGTCTTGTTATGTACAGTACATGAAAATGTGCCTTTAGACAGCTTGCAAGTGTGACAGAACTATATATGTGTAAAGCTTTGCATGTTTTCCAGTCAGTGCCTTTGTCTCCCTTTTATCAAGGAAAAGGTTGACCTCGAGCAGATTGCTCTGCTGGTGAAGAAGGAATGGCAGTTGTCCTATGTGACTCCTCTCTACCACTTTAGACACACCCAGCTGAAGTCCTACTCCAGGCAGCTGTCAGCCTTCATTGTATCTGATAAGCAGCAGGGTATTGCCGTGGAAATCGGACCAGAAGCAGGTTTCAAAGTCACTTTCTCTGTGATCCTGGGATTGGCTGAGACGGACGATGATGCAGAGACTGTTTTCATTCAGGTAAATGTGCTTTAAGCCTGTAAATGCACTAAATGTACTTAAATGTGCTTTAAGTATATAATCATATACTTTTGTTGTCCACCACAGATCCACTCCAAAGCAGCGTTTGCGGGGAAGGAGGACGCTGAGAACGTGGTGT
Source organism: Galaxias olidus (assembly GCA_026901105.3). Lineage (NCBI taxonomy): Eukaryota > Metazoa > Chordata > Actinopteri > Galaxiiformes > Galaxiidae > Galaxias > Galaxias olidus. The sequence goes on from JAPMUY010005888.1 coordinate 216,867, forward strand.
GGAGCGGCTGGTTGACTTGCGTTAATGGCGACCTGGAATACCTCCGCTCTCTCCCTGAAGGCTTCGTCAGCCTGCCCCTCTTCTGCACCAACGGGGCCGAGGCGTTGACGACACTGGTAAAATCCTGGTTCCAAAAGACATTTGACTGTTGCTTTGGTCCCCTGTGCATCACCTCCACCAACCTGCAGTGGCTGGCTGCTCTGTGGACGGGCTGCCACTCGGACACCAGCATCCAGTACCTCAAGCTGGTGTGGAGGCTGCCAGCGCTGCCGCCGTTGGACGTCACGTACACGGTCCACCCGCAGGACGCCTTGGAGCTGTGGAACAGTGTGCGTCAGGAAGAGGAGGGCAGCGTCTCCCAGGGCAGCGTCTCTGAGGACAGCGTCCGCTCTGAGGAGGTGACGAGCTTTGTAAAAGCGCTGGAGTCCCACTTCTTCCGCCACTTCAAAATAGACCTATCGGCTGGAAAGCTGATGCAGGTTGCCACTGTGCTGGGCTGCGCTCGCCAAACTGGGAGAATCAAGGTAGATAGAACTAGGACTGGAGGGGTAGGCGCACAATACATGGGGTTCCGTGCTACTTTGCACATTATCAGCTTAACTGTTTTTCAGACAAGACACAATTTAGTGTCTTGGGTAGTACTCAAAATTTGGTTTGCATGCTACGTATTGAGTTAATTCAATCAAAATGACACTTTATTGCTCTTAGTTTGTTGATTAAGATATTTGTATTCTGGTGCCAGTATATTTTTTCTTTTGACAAAATAAAATTCAAATCTGGTGTTCTAATATTTGTTTCTGTATTTTTATGTAGATATCCAACAGTGACTACATGACGACCATACTGATGCTGCTCACAGAATGTGCTCTTCTGAAGATGCCCCTTTAGTCAACAGACCAAAGAGTGGCTTTATAAAACCACACCTGGAAGATGACTTCTCTCTTTAAAGAGGACTATAGTGTGTCTTTTGAACGTTTCTGCTTGCTTGGCCAGAGACTCTAGAACTGAAAGTATGTTTAACTCTCATGCATCCAATTACCTGTGTCCTCGGCTATGTATAGGTTTTCCATCACGTAACCTTGCTTTTATATTGTCCTTGCTTCTATTTTAACTTGTGTGAAAGGAGAAGGTCAAATCCATACGTGTAATTATATAGTTTATTTTCTCCATTGTGGTTTTGTAGTCTTGACTTAACTCTTTGGGATTTTTTTCCCCCAGTATAATGGTGTTAAGAAATATCCCTGCACTTAAAAGCTGTCTTTCCAATCTTTTGTTTGAAGGCCTTTCATTTGACTGGAATCATGTGTAACATGATACATTTAACCAGCTATGTTAGTCGTTTCAGTCTAGTGAACGAAATCAGGTAGCAAAATGGAAGACTTAAGAGTGTGAAACACAGCTGCTTTCTTTTAATTGGTTTAGAAAGTTCTGGACATTTCAAGAAATCTTTTTTAAATGAATATTGCATTTGTGAAAAATGTTGGTCTCTGTAGATGTATACAGTCTGTAGTAAAATGTTTTCCTGTGTAAACTTATTTTTTTTCATTCAATACATTCAATACCAGTTATTCCTGAGTCCACAATCTCACACACTAATCTCCGTTGAACATTGTTTGCTGAACATGTAAATATAATTGTTTTCTTATTTAGATGTACAGGTGTTGTATTTGATATGTGTGAATAAAGTTTGAAGTAAATAAAAGTGTAAAGATGGAGTATGTGTTTATTAACGTTATTATTTTGTCATTGCGCGAACAAATCTGCAATAAATCCACCAGAATTCATCCTCTGTCATATATTTTAACTGGCAGTTGCAAATCGCAACAAATCATCATGATTTATTTACATGAAGATACTTCTGAATGACAACAACCTAGGACAGTATCGATTAAATGTCCTGACATGCATGTTTAACAATCATGCTTAACAGGTCATGTAAAAAACAACAACAAAATGCACACTGTAAGGAGTACTCTCCATTCTAAATGCATGGTTGTGTTAGGTGATGGCCCGAAAGCATAAGCATTAAGAAGTATTCTGAAAATTATGGATAGTTTTGGAGGGTGACCCAAATATCAGTCACAACCACTAGAACAAATTTGTCTAAATTCTTCATGTTACATACTATATGTTTCATAAAACAACCTGGGGTCCAATTGATCTCAAAGAAGACAGATGCAGACAACATGTGTACAGGACATTAAAAACATATTATCTTGTAAATGTTAATACAATATAATCCCCCATTAAACTACGATTATAATCATATTAAATATGAAGCAAAAACAACGTCACTCAGTAATTTCTTAAGGGACGTCAAACATTGAACGGGGGCCACAAAAGATAATACGAGCTGTTTGTTATCAATTATCGTCGATTGCCCTCTTGTGGTCATTTATGAACTCGGCAGTACGCTAACGTCGGTGGAAGAACGCGTTCCATTATAAAAAAAAAATGTGTTTTATCTGCTAGCTTTGCTCAGTTGGAAAAAAAAAAACATATTGAAAAGACGCAAATAATAATTTAGTTTTCATGTAGTGTTTTGCAAAATACAGCCAGTCTAAAATCGGAAAAAGTATCTGAGCCTTCCGTCACATCCTTCGGTCACATGCCCTAGTCAAGCAGTATCAGCTGACTCGGAGTCTCTTCCCCATTTCGATGTCTATGAATTTTCCTTTTGAAGAATAAAGCAATATATATATTTTAATCTGGTTGGGATCCATTGGACCAAATTTAGCGTCGGTAATACTGTGGAAAAATCGCCAACTAAATGCTGCTGGAGTACATGATGAACGGACACGCAATTCTTTACACCGGGGTCACTTTGGCCTTCTGGACTACCATTCTTATAGTCGGTGAGATAATAATAAGAGCCTTAATCAGTGTGTACATTTGAATTTAATAATAATTTGTGAGTTTCAAGCAAGAGTTCTCAAATTAAATGTAAGTGTAAGTCTAAATAATACGCCTACAATCGTTTTAATGTCTCAAGCGTTAAGCTGTCTTGCTGGGTAAAACAAGGACGGTATCCACAACTCGGGAAAAGACTAATGCCTGGAAAGAGATATTTGAATGGTTTCAATTCCACGTTTACAATTTTGCCTGTCTCAAATTCCACTTAGGTTTTCGTTTTCCTTGATACATTATTGACAATGTCTGACTTGAAGGACTAAATATGATTCAATACATTTAAACGGTCATTGCAATTTCGACAGTGCATGGACCAAGGTTTGACCGAGTCCAGCAATAAGACGGGGCCTAGTGTCACCGCGACTCGCGAGCCAACTTAGCTAAGCTCTCCTGAGACTGGACCTGTTTTGTGTGTGCAACGTTAGCCTTCATTTCGTAGCGTTTTTTAGTAATGTGAACATCGAAATCCTTTTTCTAATCTAGTCAGGTTTAGATTAGGTTTGCGTTATCTGCATTCGCTTGCTGTTGATAGTCCTGCTAACCTTTTAGTACGAAATAAAAAGACCTTAGGTTTTTGGTTTGAATGTTACAATAGCTAGTACCAGGTAGCTACTAGCTGTACCTTGACAACAGCGCAGAGAGGGAAATTAAGGGAACTGGCTGTCATGTGATAATGAGCTATGGCATATAGACTCGAAATTGTGAAGTATTTCCCTACCTAGTTAGCTGAGCCGTGCACAACCAAAACGCAAGCCGTAGACGTTTGGTGTCCATTATTACATGGGCAATTAAAACAGAGTGGACCACACTGCCATAGAGGGTCTTTGCGTGTACACTATATTTGACTATGTTGAATTAGAGTGAATATGAGCCTCACCAGCTTTACTATGTCTGACTGATTCTATATGGTTTGGTGGTACACGCACACACACACACACACACACGCACATCGTTTCAGACATCAGCAAAAACATTGACATAATGCCATCATCCTAACTATTGTTATTGTGTCTGTTACCAGGTACCTGTTATACCATATTTGACCTTGGCTTCCGCTTTGATGTGGCATGGTAAGTTTGCAACATTTCACAGCCATCTTTAAATGTTTCTGTTTCATGTTTTCTGGCCACAGAAGTTATTTGCTCCCAGGAAATTCTCTAGGTGAGAGATTTGAACTGCGTTGGGAAAAAGGCAAAACTGAAAGCTCTCGGGCCTGAATATTTTTCGTGAAATTATATTATTTGTTCTCTTTCCCAAAAATCTGCTCTATAAATAGTTATAATTTAATGAGATTGAAGAGCATGATTTTTAAAATGCACTTGTCTCTAGAATAACCATTTTGGTTATGTTCCTACTGCAGTGTCTGTCTCTTAGAGTCATACAACCAATATGTATACATCAGTCCATAAAACTAAACAGTTTCACCTGTATATATCTTTTTTCTTTTCAAAGATCAACGATTAAAAAAACATATTTTGTAGAGGTGAATATGTAAAAAATAGCACATGGAAGACGTTAGTTGTTCACTACTCATCTTAGCAGTTACTTTTGCGTAAACAAAACAACAGTTAAGTTAAGTACTTCAATTTGATTATAAACCTCTTGGCCTATTCCGACTAATGTGTCCAAGTTGTCACTCTGTAGATATGTGATATTATGTGTTTTATGTTACATTTGTGTCTGTATGTGTGTATTGGTTGGGTTGTTTCTGTCTCTTTCTCTCAGGTTCCTGACAGAAACGTCTCCCTTCATGTGGGCCAATCTGGGCATCGGTCTGGCCATCTCACTCTCAGTAGTTGGAGCTGCCTGGTAAATTAAAGCTAAATCTAAGCAGATAAAGGGAAACAATACATTTAAAAAAACATTTTTTTAAAACATGTAATTTGTGTTTTCGTAGAGGCATACGTTCACTTCGCTTACAATTTATTTTCTTCATAAATTGACTTGAGGATGTTGTTGGAAACTTACTAACCTTGTCCTCGGAAGCGTGTTATGCTCTAGCTTGTCACATCCTTAACACACATTGTCATGGTAACCAGAGTTCCCTAACAGCCGTCCAATCAGTCACCTTACGATCAATTACTTCAGCAGCTCCGTAGAGCTAGTCAGTTATCGTATGAAGTTCTGTGGACACTTGGACCAATTCTCTAGTTTGTCTCGCTAGTCATTGGTCCTTAGCAGTTCATAAAAGACTGGAAGTGTTGTATTTTTAGGAGCAGTTCCTCTTATTGTGAAGGGGCAAAAAGGTGGTTTTCAGAATGAATGTGGAACTGGAAAACAATGTTTAGTCTTCTATTTTGAAATCCACCCCTTCCTTTTTGATGAAATGATATGACTGGATTATTATGTAGTTATGGTGTTATTCACTGTTGATGAAATTCATTTATAATCAAGACAGTTGTGTCAGCAAACGAAGAATCTCCAGTTAATTTCAAAAGTATTGCAAATCAGGCGTCAAACTTTCTTCAAAGAGGTGGTTTTCAGGATGAATGTGGAACTGGAAAAATAATGTTTAGTCTTCTATTTTGAAATCCACCCCTTTTTGCTGATGTAATATGACTGGATTGTTATGTAGTTAAATGCAAAAGTATGCAAATCATACAAGGTGTCAAACATTTATTATTTTTTATTTTTTTTAATTGCATTTCAAAATATTCTGTAAGGAGTTAAAATGCATGTTGGTCATTCATCCTCTTAGCGTCGGTGTCCTTTCTTTCCCAACTGTCGTGGGTCTCGTTTTGGAACTGAAGTGTATGCTATCATTGTAAGCTAATCTTGTGCTCTCACACTCTATGTTGCCTAGGGGAATCTACATCACAGGTTCCAGCATCATTGGAGGGGGTGTCAAAGCTCCCAGGATCAAAACCAAGAACTTGGTCAGGTGGGTTTCTCCAAGAAACGATGAGCTGTAAACAACAAGCCCCAACAATCTGTGCATATAAACAGTATGTTTGGTATAAATTTGCAAGTTATTTTTGTGGTTTTCTCCGAGACATACCCAGACATAAGCATGGCTCTACCAGGAGTTGTATAACCATGTTCATGCTTTTATTTTTGATTTATTTTTATGTGTACATCAACAATGCGTTTGGTATAAATCAGGAAGTTGTCTTTTCGTCCGCTGTTATTTTTTCTCTTCCACCTGATACGGTATCATTGTGACTCATAGAATAGAGTGACACCCTTGCGTTAACATAAACTTTATTGTGTCTCCCATTGCAGCATCATCTTCTGTGAGGCCGTGGCCATCTACGGAATCATCATGGCCATCGTCATTAGCAACATGGCTGAGGTGAGACTCGCTGACGCTTAATAATCTTTTTACCCCCCACTGAGCATTTTGTTTATAATGTCTAATAAAGCCAGAGGCTAAAGCAAAACGTTCCAGCCCTTAAATAGCAACCTTGCCTGTCATGAAGTCTTCAAAGGTTTTTTATGAAGTGTTTATTTTTTATAAATGTTCCTTCCTTCCGTTTATAGAGCTTCAGTGGGACCACACCAGATAAGATAGGGGCGAGGAACTACCAAGCAGGTGAGACAACCTATTGATTATTCAGCATTTGATGCTGCTCAGTGTTAAATCTACTCTTCTGCTTTCAAATGGACTGGACTCTGGACTTTTCAGGTTCTGCAGCTGATCATCCTTTATTTTGTAGCTGACCATTGAGACATTCTGCTTCGGTTTATGCTTTTTTAATGTTTAATTCTCATGTCCATAGAAGCTGTGCTAAGGCTGTGCTAGTCTGGCTGTAGGTGTCACTTACATTCTGTGCAGATGGCAAGACCATCCTGTCTGCAAATACTCCTAAGGCTCTGTAACTGCTTTACAAATGGCTTGTTGTGTTGGTTTATGTCTGTTTTCATGTTTTATGCAGATCTTGTCCGCTTCGCCATGGTTCCATATCTTCTCCTAGCCTCTCCAAATTTCTCTATGTCTAGGTTTTTCCTTCTTTAACCCTATGACCCTTACTCTCTCTCTCCAGGTTACTCCATGTTTGTAGCTAGTCTGACTGATACAGGAAACATCCTCTCTTCCTTCTATAACTCTATGACCCCTCCCCTGTCCAGGTTACTCCATGTTTGTAGCTAGTCTGACTGATACAGGAAACATCCTCTCTTCCTTCTATAACTCTATGACCCCTCCCCTGTCCAGGTTACTCCATGTTTGTAGCTAGTCTGACTGATACAGGAAACATCCTCTCTTCCTTCTATAACTCTATGACCCCTCCCCTGTCCAGGTTACTCCATGTTTGTAGCTAGTCTGACTGATACAGGAAACTTCCTCTCTTCCTACTATCACTCTATGACCCCTCCCCTGTCCAGGTTACTCCATGTTTGTAGCTAGTCTGACTGTGGGTTATCTGTCCATGTTTGTAGCTACCTGATGTTCTGTGGGATCTGTGTGCTAGGCATCAGGAAACATCCTCTCTTCCTTCTATAACTCTATGACCCCTCCCCTGTCCAGGTTACTCCATGTTTGGTGCCGGCCTGACTGTGGGTTTCTCCAACCTGTTCTGTGGGATCTGTGTGGGCATCGTGGGCAGCGGCGCCGCACTGGCGGACGCCCAGAACGGCAGCCTGTTCGTCAAGATCCTCATCGTGGAAATCTTTGGCAGCGCCATCGGCCTGTTTGGAGTCATCGTAGCCATCCTGCAGGTAACCGAAGCACTAATGGTGGTGGAGGTGATGATGGTGGTGGAGGTGGGGGTGGTGGTATTGGTGGTGATGGTGGTGGTATTGGTGGTGATGGTGGTGGTATTGGGGGTGATGGTGGTGGTATTGGTGGTGGTGGTGGTATTGGTGGAGGTGGAGGTGGGGGTGATGGTGGTGGTATTGGTGGAGGTGGGGGTGATGGTGGTGGTATTGGTGGAGGTGGAGGTGGAGGTGGGGGTGATGGTGGGGGTGGTGGTGGTTGTTGTTAAAAGGGACACTCCTCCTAACTTTATTCCTAAAATAATCTGTTGTTCAGGGGTAAAGAGAATTTTTTTTATTTCAGTGTGTGGGTGAATTGGCATTTTAACTTGCATATGCATAGGATCATAGGAAGCATGTGAAGGGGGGGAATTCTTTTTTGAATGTAAACTTAAACATTTTTACTTTGTTTTTCTTAGACGTCAAAAGTAAAAATGGGTGACTAGTCCTATTAGTCACATGGAGATTGAAGATGGGAGCTTCTTCAGAAAACATACTGCTGGAGTGGAAGAAGATATATGGATAATGTAAATACATAGTAAATTATTTCAATGTTTCTTTTTTTTGGGATCTGTGATTGTTTTTAACTATCATGTGCTGAAGAGTGACTCGCGTGCGCCTTTTTGCCTTAAGGCAACGCAACATTGTTGTATTGAAAAAAAGTGTCCGACTTTTCTTCTAAGCTCCTTTTCAGATTCTTTTTTTGTGTGTGTAACAGGTCATCTACCCATCCAAAAACACACACCATTATCAGGCATAAATTAAAGACTAATTCAGCAACTTCACATTTACTATAAATGAAAACATTTCTATTCCAAAAATATCTTCTTAAGAATGCAATGTGTAAATAGTGATTGTGTAACGCCTGTTCCAAGTCTTGACGGCTTCTTGTACTGCTGGTCTCTCCGGTTCTGTAAAAGATGCTTGCTGTTTGTGTCGAGTTATGTTAAATCATATTAAAAACAGAAGTTCCGCTGTATTACCATATTGTGTATTTTGAATGGCTGTAAAATATGTCTAAAAGTTGTGAAAATTGGAATAGTTGTATGCTATGTCAACCCAAGATATTACAGTTACTGATCATCTAGTCCTTTATCTCTCTGTAACTTCCTCTTTAGTTATTCTTTAGTTATTTTTTTTCTAGACTTAATCCACAATAGTGATAAATGATGACGTGAACAACAACACCCAAAAATAATTCATCTTTCAATCTTAACTCTTTATCTTTAAAATAATTCATCTTTCAATCTTAACTCTTTATCTTTAAAATAATTCATCTTTCAATCTTAACTCTTTATCTTTAAAATAATTCATCTTTCAATCTTAACTCTTTATCTTTAAAATAATTCATCTTTCAATCTTAACTCTTTATCTTTAAAATAATTCATCTTTCAATCTTAACTCTTTTTCTTTTTTTTCTTCATGCACTCTTCAGTTCCGACTGGTTTAAAAATGAAGTGATAGTGAAACGTGTGTGTGTGTGTGCGTGTGCGTGTGCGTGTGTGCGCGCGTATATTATGGAAATATTTGTCTCTTTGAAGCATGAGGGTGTTAAGCATTCTGTGTAACGTAGCTTTGTTCGTCTGATTATTATTTGGCGTTTGTCTTATTTTTTTGTTTTGTTTTTTAGCAAGTGGTCCTTAAAAATCCCAAACAACTGTGGGTCAATGGGCCAGTTTCACAGATACAACTTCGTTCCATCGTTTTTGTTTTAACACCCAACGTAAAAACTACACCTGGTAATCCCATGTATTATTGAGTGATACGGAGTATCAGTGATGAAAGTGTAAATTATTAAATGAATATTTAGTGGTGTTTCCAGGGAAACATGGACAAATGTGATGTGGTCATTGCTATGACTGCTCAGCTGTGAAGCCAGCCCGTTGTTTGTCTCAGTGTAAGTGACCATTTAGATTAAGCTAGTGTCCTGTCTGTCATCTCAGGTGTTTGTTTCTTTCCTGTTAAATTATATATTGGAAAGAGAAACAGAGAATACAACCGTTTACCATCTTTCATTTCCAGCATTTTTTTTTTGTTTGTTTTTTGGATTGTGCAACTCACAGCTTTAATTATCTGGGTAAAGTACCCAGTCATGTGTAGCTGATTTTAGTTTTTTCTGTTTTCACTAGACAAACTAGGAAAGTTGATATTCTAATAAAAACATGTTTTATAGCAGTTTGTTATAAAGCCATCATACAGCCAGACGTTCAAAGCAGATGCAACTTGTTGCAACTTATTTTGAAAACATCTCATTCTAGAACATTTTGACATCAGTGTTCAGGCTAGATCTCAACATTCTAAAAAAGATAGATTTTTTTATTTTCACTTGTCTAATTCGCTGGCAACAATCTCTCTGATCTCACTACTGACAGTGTTTTGGGGGACTGATTTATCAATGTAAAGTAACGAGATTCCCTGTTTTTTTTCACCCCTTCAAATGTGTTCTATAGTTACTTTTGAATGTAAAATTCCATTGAACTTAAAAACGACTTTGGAACCATGCTTGGAAAAATGCGTGAAGCATGCTTGAATATTTTTTTATTTACACTGTTTGTCTTGTTTTGATTTTTAACATTCCTGAGTGTACCTACATATGTAATGCAGAGAGGACCAACTGCAATTTAGAGTGTCATGTTAAGATGCAAATAAATAGCACCATTGTTTCTGAGCTATGGTGTCCTTCAGATACAGTAGTTAGATGTTTACTAATACAGCAAGCCCTTTTCTGCATGTATTGCCTAACTGGACTCTACTGTGCTGATGAAACGGGATGTCCATTTTCATATTGTCTTTGTCAACAGCTCTTTGGAGAATCCCTTCATTGGCTGTGTGGAGTCTGTTCATCAGTGTAAAACATACCAAGATAAAGCAACAGATAAGACTCTTAAATCACACTTGGTCCCCTTGTTATTATATAAAGTGCATTATTAATCTAGTGATATTGTCAACAACAACTTGACAGACAGACATTCATACACGTTTTTTGTTATATATATTTAAATAACATGAGGTAAAGTTGGATTTATTTGACATGTATATACTGCGGAGAAGTGGCGACGCCACTTGCTAAAAACAAGGAAGAAAAAGCAGCTCCTCTAATGTTTTAAATATGTATTAAGTGTTGAGATGTGTATTATTCTTTTTGAGAAGTTATAGTCAGAACACTCTTGTCTCTTGGCCTCGGTGACTGTGGGTTGTGATGCACTGTATGTGTCGATGTGGTGATGGAATCCTCATTGTTTTGACTTTGTGTTTACCAATATCAACGATAATAATAATAATTAGGTCCCTCTTTAACTTTATAAATGTTCTTGAAAAAATTAAAGGATTACAATCGAGAGTTATTGGGGTTTGTTTTCTTGCTTTATTGTGCTTGCTTCTTATATTGGTTGTTCTAAATTTCTTGGGCAAGCTTTTTATTTGATATTATATGTGGACGTGTGAGTTTTGAAATAGATTATTATTAAAATAATTATAATTTTTTATTTTATTTTTAAAACAGTTTTTCCAGGATTTTTGGTTGCTAACATGGTGGGAAATGACTGATACAACAGGCTATCCTAGAATGCATTTGATATTACAGTGAAGCAGACTATATTTGAATGTTTAACTACCCAGTCTCTTGCCACGCTTTGAACACTAGATGGCAGTAGACAACTAGACAAAATGACGTAGCTTGGGTTCTAATTTGGTCCAAGCACCCAATTTTCTTTTTACAAACGAAGGTCTGATACAAAATGTTTAATGAAATAGACCTTAGTTATCAGCCTCTATTAAAACCTGTATCACCTTTGGTTTAAATAATGTAATTTAAATAGTATCATGTTTCAAATGTATCTTTTATCCTATGCTACTCTGGACCAGCATAGCATGAGTTTATACAGTTTAATAATTTCCTGTTTCCTGTTCAAGAGATTTATCGGGGAATTGGTATGCCTTTGTGTGATGCTGCATTTTACAGCATCACTTCTACTTCCCTTGGTACAGTGTAGAAGCTCATTTGCTCGTGTTCCATTGGTCCATCCGAGCCTCCGTAGATGGGAGAAAGAAACCTGCTGTTAAAGCATCCTTTCCTTTGCCTTCCTATCATCTCGAACCAAAACATAACGGACTGATGGACATATCAGGCTAGATGAGTCTAAACCCTGAGGGGTTCTGAGATAATATAATGACATTTTAAGCTTGCCCTACGGCATTTAAATAGCCACCACGGATCATTTTTCAGTTTAGGTGTATGGGGGGGAGGACAGTCGTTTATATGAAGAATGAGAGTGCTTTTTTTTTTTTTTTTTTTTTTTGCATTACAGAAAAATAAACGCATTGGATTTGTTTCAAAACAGGGTTATTATCGGAATATTGAGCATAAGATGCATGGCGTTTTGACGGCATTCTTGGACCAATTCTACATTTTGTGGCAGATTAAAATAATATAATATATGCTTAAGTGGTGCAGCAGAATGCATGCATATCAGACTACGACTCTAACACCAAGGTAGGAATAATTTTAGTTAAATTGGTTCTTTCCTCTAACATCGCATTGTCCTTTTTTGGCTAAGATTGATTTAATAGTTTGTTCAGGTTGATTCCCAGATAAGATACTGTCAATGTATTGATCTTTAGCGCACGACATAGTCTACGTGATGACATATTAACTGTCTTTTGTTATACAGCATATTCATCAGCAAACATCTCCGCCATTATTTTTGAGTGCCTTCAATAGAAAACTATTGAGGTTTTGCGGCTCTCCAAATTTGGACCATGATGCTTAAACATGTATCTGGGAATGAACGAAGCACAAACTGTTGACAGACATTGGGACACCAATTCTGGCAAAAATACAGCAAACTAAATGACCAAATCGGGCACAAGACTAAATGCGATGGTTCACTACACGCGACTGTAGTGTGTTGTTCCGGATGAGAGTCTGCACCATTGCTTTCTATTCGCCGTTCTAGAACAGCTTCAACAAAAACAGACTCTTTGTGGTGTGTAAAGATCGGCCCATCAATGCTACTATGGTAATGCGATTGGTTGAATGAAGACTCCACTTCGTACAAGTTGTTCCAAAGCAGAGGCGGCTGAAATCATTGGCTCTGCCTTGTCCTTGCCTAGTGGGTGCTGTGTTGTTGAATCAAAGTGTACAGTTGCATTCCAATTAAATTAGATAATAGGCCATAAGCTACTCATATCTTATTGAATATTTGACTCTGCAACATACGCTTTTAGGGTATGGTGGAAGAAGTAGTTCAGTTAAATTGTTCAACTGTAGTTTTTTTTATGAATTTTCAGGAAAATCAAAACATTAACTGCTTGCCTTTGCCTTAGATTTAAAAGCCTAAAAATAAAACTGTGTTATGAAAACTTCACATTATTGATGTAATGATGAGCTATTTTAAAAGTTCTAAACCAAATCACCGTTTCCACTAAATATCATAAATATATATAAAGTTACACAAACTAGCTTATGAAGCATTCCAATCATGCCACAAAAAAAAGACAACAGGCTTCACAGTGAAACATGAAATAATTGTAAAGCTTTTATTATAAATTTTTTATTTTTTTTATTTATTTTCTAAGATCACATTTCATTCCACACTTGTCTCCGGACATGTTGGGTTCAGTCATGACCTTGTACTTGATGGAGGGGCAAAAGTCCTGTGAGTGCTAATGCTTTCCTGGAGATTATCCCATTTATAAGGAGCTTTAAAACTCTAGATTGTCTGTTTCAAAAGCAAATTGAGGGTCATCCAGGAACAGCCAACCCAACGACCTTGCGAGTCGACTGGTTGACCTTTATGTCATGGTCAGAATAAGGGGTGGATTTTCTCAGAATACTTACCTCTACACTTATATTTGGTTAAATAAGTTAAATGTTTAAACAGACAGAAGAGTGCCAGTGAAAAAGCAGGAACTATAAGAACTAAGCTCGAGCTTTCAGACTTCAGAAATACATATTATTTTTAGTCATTTAATTTCTAGTTTAAAATTGTATTGTGACTTCAACACAAGTTATTCGCCTCAAATAAATTCTACACAGGTCAATATATTTATAATGCCAGCACTGATAAGAGATTTTAGAGCATTTTTATTTATGTATTTGAGAAAAAAAAGGCATTTTTCAAAATGTTCACACTGGTATTTGGTTTCGCTCCACATCGCAGAACAGCAATTTAAAGTATTTATCAATCACATTCCCAAAGTCAAAACGTCTTCATTTTATGTTGCTTAAGGGATGTGTACTGCATGTACCAGAATACATTGCGTGAGTGTACATTTTGCACATCAGTACTATAGCTTCTTACAGAGAGAGGCTGCTTGTTTCTTCTCTCTAGGCTCCTGTCAGCATATGACTGAAGACTCTTTGGTTGCATACACTATGGATCTCAGCTTCCTAATTATGTGTGTGAAGTCAAGTAGAAAGGTGTGCGGTAGAAGGCAATCAATTATTTCTCATTTAATTGAGTCGCAATGGATAGGAGCAGTGTTTTCTTTGTTCGAAAAACATCTGAATGGAGGGGCGACAGGACTGTCCAAATGTCGTTCAGCCAGACAGACAACCAGCCAGCCAGCCAATCAGTCCGCCATGTACCCAGCCAGACAGACAGACAGCCAGACAGCCAGACAGCCAGACAACCTGCCAGCAAGCAGTCAGCCAGCCAATCAGTCTGCCAGCCACCCTGCCAGCCAGATAGACAGCCAGCCAGCCATCCAGCCTCCCAGCCAGCCAGACAACCTGCCATTAAGCCAGTCAGCCAGCCAATCAGTCAGCCAGCCAGTTAACCAGTCAGTCAGTCAGTCAGTCAGTCAGTCAGTCAGTCAGCCAGCATGCAATCCAGTAATTCAGTCAGTCAGATAACAGGCAAGCCAGTCAGTGAGCCAGCCAGCCAGTCATCCATCCATCCATCCAGTCAGTCAGTCAGTCAGTCAGTCAGCCAGCCAGCCAACCATCCAGTCAGTCAGTCAGTCCACTACTGACAAGGAGCCTTTTTTTTTAGGACTGTACATTCGGATGTGTTGTCATGGGAACCACCAGGCCTGGGCAACAAAGGTGGTCGTTTCAGAGAGCGTCTCGTTGTGTGTGTGTGTGTGTGTGTGTGTGTGTGTGTGTGTGTGTGTGTGTGTGTGTCTGTGTGTGTGCGTGTGTGTGTGTGTGTGTTTTTATTTCAGTGTGTCAGCGTGGATTTGTTTGCTTTGTGAAAAGGTTGACTGTTCAGTCGAGATAGGCTTTACTATAATTTGCTCAATTCATATTAAATGCATTTCTATTGTATTCAATTCAGTTCAGTGCAGTTAAGTTCTATTCTATTCTATTCTATTCTATGCTAAGTGATTTCAAGGTAACCTCTTAAATGGATAACTCTGTAGTTTGTGCAGTATTTTTGCTTTTTTAGATTTGTATTAAGACATTAATAACTGAGACTGCTCCGATGCACTCTTCCTCAAATCGCTGCTGTCCCCAGAAAAACTTACTGCCTTTATTTAGGTCTTAGTTCTACTGCCAAGTGAGCAGCTGGATCTAAGTCTGAAAGAGAAAGATTAAAAATGAAAGAAAGAGGGAGAAAGAGAGAAGAAGAGAAAGAGACGGTTAAAAAGCCAAGTGAGCAGCTGAACCGACGTCTGAGAGAGAGAGAGAGAGAGAGAGAGAGAGAGAGAGAGAGAGAGAGAGAGAGAGAGAGAGAGAGAGAGAGAGAGAGAGAGAGAGAGAGAGAGAGAGATAGGAACTACATCTCGAGTGCTCGTGTATACTACATCACAAATTGAGAAACATGACATGCAAACGCAGACAGACGTTGTTGTGACAGTACGGATCTGAAAATGTCTCTGCTAAGTTGTAAATACAGACCACAGCCAGCACCTTTACATTCACACTGTGGCGTGTACAGAAAATCCTACTGGGGGGGGGGGGGCATAGCAGCCAGCTTGTCAAGAGGGATAGAAGCCAAGTGTGAATAGGGGCCCGTGGAAATCGAACTTATCAAATCTTGTGGAAATTATGGCGGGGGAGGGGGGACATGGGGAGCAGTCACATTTCAGATGGGGCCGGGGTCCCCTTGGGAAGCCCCCCCCCCCCTCCTTGGAACCGCCACTGCTCTCACTCTTTGTCTGTGTAATTTAGTCAACTATTCAACTTTTATATATTTGAACATGTAAAGACACCTGCCAATACAAACTATACAGGATATCCATGTAGGTCAACCTTTATACAAAACTAATAAAAGGCAGCCATCAAAATAAAATAGAAATCACATAACTTGAGTTTTCTTGTAAGCAGATTATTTACAAAACAATTTCAACCAGACTACAGCGTTGTTTTAAATATTTTTTATAAATATAAGATGGTCTATCTAAAACCAAACGTAAAGCCATAAATCGGAAATTTTAACACCATGATTCTAAAAAAAACAGGATGCAATATTGAGAGCGTATATTATTTACCTGATGATGCCTATTTTAAATTATGGTAGGTTATTATTGGACCAAGATCAAAACAAACCCCTGGGTCTATTATCATAAAACGTGTCAAAACTATTAATAACATTTTTATTAACTTCCTAAAATATCCTTACATGGCACTGCTATAGTGCCAATATGATTTATTGTAGTAACTATAACCTACAAAAATGGTAAAGGCCACATATACATCCTTTAACAATTTTTCAAAATGTATTCTTCAGTCAAGATGAATTACAGTTTTTCCCAATCACTAACACACTTGTTGTGGAATTTAGCTCGCTGTGTCAAAACTCTAAACATAAGCCACATAGCATACAACACTTGGAGCCAAACATCTCACTTCTATGTAAAAATTAAACTTTGCAATCAAAACCTAACAATCCTTTTTCAAAATGGTATTTTTGTCGCAAATGATACACACATGCACCATCTGAATAAACCATTCAAAGCAGCAACAACACACTGATGTGCTTTATTCAAAACACTGCTGTCTTTAGTACTTTAAAATTTTGAATTACAGTACTGTAATCAATACAATATGTTATTCTAAACTCACAGAACCAAAGATGATTACAAAAGATTTTGTTGCAGTGAATTGGTAAACAAAACATTTTTATGTAAGGGATCGTAAGGGTTGGGGTGGATGGTGTTGTTTGCCAACACTGTATCTACTGACCTTGGCCAGCTCCTGTTCTTGGGTGGACAGCTGTTTTCTGTCACCCACAGGAGGTTGTCTGGCAGTTCTGTAGAAAATGTAAGAATATGATGTATGTAATTGGATTGGTTATTTTTACATATTGTACTGTCATACTGTGTACACCTTTTTGGTCCACTGAGGAGCTTATGCCTACTTTTCTAGAACTGCATGGTATTCTACTATGATGGAGAACGAAATGCAACAATTACATAGGTGTAGTATAGGGTAAAAAATGTACTTTAAGACAAACCTGTTCTCCAGTCTAAACGTTCGTATTACGTATGGATGCTACCCTGTGGCGACTCATTTTGGACTGGTCTCTCTGCCCAGCCTCCCTCATGCCATGATGTAGGCTACAATATGACATGGTCCACCAAAGTACTCTAACGGCCTCCATATATCCAATGTTCTCACAAAAAAAGGAAGCTTACCTGAGGTAAATTTTTGGCACTAAGGCTCAGACAGATTGGTGTTCAATTACTGTAAAAGTGTTTTCATGTGTGCGGCTGGGTGTTGCCAATTGCAGGTATGTTTTGCACTTGGAACAGAAGAGTTTTCATTCTTGAAAGAAGTATGTATTGAAACGTGTGTAGTGTTTTGCAATGTGTGTTTGCAGAATTGCAAACAAAGTGCAAAGCTGATAAATGTGCAGGTCTACTTTGTGTTTGCCGTGTTGCTGCCTTGGTTTAAGGTATGGTTACATAAGTTAAAGTTCTGACGCTTTTGTCTGAGCATTAGTGATGTGTCGTTCATGAACGATTCGTTCATTTTGAATCAGAATCTTTAAAATTAATCGGGACTAACGAGTCGTCTCAGAGAGTTATTCGTTCATTTTGGTCGCGCATGCGCAACAATAGTTGTGTTCGAGTGATTCGTTAATTTCTTTCAGCAAAGTACGGGAAGTGTAGTTCACCCCTCAACTGGGTCTTCGAATCTGAGTCGTTCGTTCAATTTTCACGTGATAGCTCGGCTATGAAAAGAGAAATGTTTTGTTCGCCATAGTTATGTAGTTACGACTGCGCCGATTCACTGATTGTGATAATTAAGTCACCTCAAAGCAGTTGCAATATACTCCTTTACTGAAACGTAATGTGTTGTATTTAGCCAAAAAATCACAATATTGATATAACTTTAAGATGTATTTATTTTAAATCAGGTTGTCCCATACAGCCAAATAACAATCACACTCGAACTACAACTAAATCACACAATATTGCAGTATACGCTGTCTAATATAATAAACTTTTTTTTTTTTTTTTTTTATTTGACTGTAAACTGTAAAGTGAAAAACCGAAAAAAAACGGACCCAAAACCAGTTATAATAATTCGTGAACCAATTCAACCATTTCTGTTTTCTATGCTACGCCTACTACTAAAAGATTAGTTCACCCCTCGAATGGATCTTCGGATCTATGAAAGATTCGTTCAAAAGATTAGTTCACCCTTCGAACGGATCTTCGGATCTGTCAGAGAGATTCGTTCAAAAGATTAGTTCACCCCTCGAACGGATCATCGGACCTGTCAGAGAGATTCGTTCAAAAGATTGGTTCACCCCTCGAACGGATCTTCGGATCTGTCAGAGAGATTCGTTCAAAAGATTAGTTCACCCCTCGAACGGATCTTCGGATCTGTCAGAGAGATTCGTTCAAAAGATTAGTTCACCCCTCGAACGGATCTTCGGATCTGTCAGAGAGATTCGTTCAAAAGATTAGTTCACCCTCGAACGGATCTTCGGATCTGTCAGAGAGATTCGTTCAAAAGATTAGTTCACCCCTCGAACGGATCTTCGGATCTGTCAGAGAGATTCGTTCAAAAGATTAGTTCACCCCTCGAACGGATCTTCGGATCTGTCAGAGAGATTCGTTCAAAAGATTAGTTCACCCCTCGAATGGATCTTCGGGTCTACGTCTTTCGTTCACTGGTCACTTGACAGCTGCATAGGCTAGGCACGAGAGATCAGGAAACATAAATTAGCAGTTCCCTCTCACGGGCCTGGTCTTGGTTTTGAAAAGAGTCGAAGTTCCTGAATGTCACGCGTCACTTTGATTAACTTGTCGAGCAGAGAGCTGCCGGGGTTTAACTTTGACTTCAGCTTCACTGCTACGGCGTAGCCTGCTTTTTATACACACGCACGCACACACACACACACACACACACACACACACACACTCACACACACACACTGTGCACTTTGTGGAAGGTTGAGAAGGATGCAGGCAGATAGATTACAGTCCACTGGCTTTAACTTGAAGGTCAGATATAACCGACGATAAAACAAATGTTTGTTGTCGTCAGTTCACCATATGCCAAGTAGCTATTTGTTCAATGGGTTTGTTGTGCTTGTTGGTTTGTTTTCATGCAATTAGGGTGTGTGTGCTGTGAGAGAGAGAGAGAGGGGGGGGGGGGGGGGGGGGTTAGAGCAGGAAGCGTGGACACAGAAAGTAATTGTGCTTGTGTGTGTGTGTGTGTGTGTGTGTGTGTGTGTGTGTGTGTGTGTGTGTGTGTGAAAAAGTGTGTTAACAAATTAGTGTCTGAGAGAGAGAGAGATGAGTCAGAACACCTTCAGAGAGATACTTGTTGTTTACACCTGGCATAGCAGCCAGCCTGGCTAGAGCCTGCTGGACATGTCTTTGGGGACATTCCGGTTTGTGTCTGTGTCTCTGTTTGTGTCTCTCTTTCTCTCTTTGTGTGTGTGTGTGTGTGTGTGTGTGTGTGTGTGTGTGTGTGCCTGTCTGTTCCAGCTCTAGAGTTACAGTGAGGAGGTGCCTTAGTGTGGTGATAATTTACTGCGTCAGAGAGGTGGCTGGAGGGGGGAGGAAGGGGGAGGAAGAGGGAGAAAGGGGGATGGGGACAGAGGGCAGTGTCACTGTGGTTGCCCTCCACTTGTCTCCCTGTCTCTGATGATCTAGTCTAGTCTCTCTACAGTCTCTGTTTATCTAGTCTATAGTCTCTCTATAGTCTGTGTTTATCTAGTATTTAGTCTCTGATTATCTATTCTTTAGTCTCTCCTCAGTCTCTGTTTATATAGTCTAAAGTCTCTCTTTAGTCTGTTTAAATAGCCTATAGTCTCTCTTTAGTCTCTGTTTATCTAGTCTTTAGTTCAGAAAGGCCCGCCTCTGCGGTCAGTTTTCCTAACCTGTCTCCTATACCTTAGCCATTAAAGACATTAGTCTCATAGGCTGCCACCAGAGAAAAGCTGCCACGTTTTGCTTTATGGCATTATTTGCTTTAATAAACGAGCTGTTGGTTTATTTACGAAGCCACAAGCATATTGTTTATTGTTTGAATGGGTTTGTTTGTTTTTCTATGCGCTGTTGACATTTTTTGTAATGGTAGTTTCGTATTTGCCTGTTCTATTAATCATTGGGATGATTACCAGAGAAAGGTCATCCTGATTTTGGGTCGATGTGTTATAAATTATTCATGGGGTTTAGCCGACAGTTCAGAATCACATTAAAATCATAGACACCGAAAGGCATATTATTGCACACCAAACTCATATTCAAAACACCTTGCAATTTGATCCAAGATCTAATATCACTACTTTGGAAAATAGACCACCGTCTTGTCAATAAACAGTAAATGATCTCCACAGATCAAAAGAATCCACAGATCATTTATAGTTTATATCTAATGTAAACCATCCACACAGAATTGACCTTCAAAGGTAGTCTTGCTGTCAAATTCATATCTTGGGTAATACTTCAATTGAATAATTCACTCAAGACGTCACCTAAAATGAAACAAGACCCGCTCAAAGTCACATTAAAACATTGATTACCAACCACGTCAATCCGATCCAGGCCAACCAAAATGCTCCTGATAATTTTGTTTATTTTGATTGAATACCACAAACCACTTGAACATTCGAGGTCTCTCAAATCGGCAAGCAGTCACATATGAGTCTGTCAGAGCTGAGTCACAGAGGAGTCTGTTAGAGCCGAGTCACAGAGGAGTCTGTTAGAGCCGAGTCACAGAGGAGTCTGTCAGAGCCGAGTCACAGAGGAGTCTGTTAGAGCCGAGTCACAGAGGAGTCTGTTAGAGCCGAGTCACGGAGGAGTCTGTTAGAGCCGAGTCACAGAGGAGTCTGTTAGAGCCGAGTCACATATGAGTCTGTCAGAGCCGAGTCACAGAGTCTGTTAGAGCTGAGTCACAGAGGAGTCTGTCAGAGCCGAGTCACAGAGGAGTCTGTCAGAGCCGAGTCACAGAGGAGTCTGTCAGAGCCGAGTCACAGAGGAGTCTGTCAGAGCCGAGTCACAGAGGAGTCTGTCAGAGCCGAGTCACAGAGGAGTCTGTCAGAGCCGAGTCACAGAGGAGTCTGTCAGAGCCGAGTCACAGAGGAGTCTGGAGTCTGTTAGGAGTCTGTGAGTCACAGAGGAGTCTGTCAGAGCCGAGTCACAGAGGAGTCTGTCAGAGCCGAGTCACAGAGGAGTCTGTCAGAGCCGAGTCACAGAGGAGTGGAGTGTTTTGTCTGAGGAGATGAACTTTGCCTACAGCCAGATGTGGGATCTTACAACATAAGTGGAGCCAGCGGCCAAAGGCTAAACTGCTGGCCCCTGTTGTCAGGTCAGGCACACCAAATGTTTAATAGATGTAGCCACGAGAACTAGAGGCTTTAGGTGGTGGAGGGAGAGCGGGAGGGAGAGAGGGGGATGTAGAGGGGAAGGAAGAAGGGGAGGGAGAGGGAGAAGGTGAGAGGGGGAGGGAGAGAGAGAGACAGAGGGCTGGCTGGGTGGGTGGAGAGTACCCGGGGCTTTAGATCGAGGAGGGAGAGGGGGAGGAAGAGGGGGAGGGAGAAAAAGCAAGAAGAGAGAGAGAGAGAGGAGAAACCCACTTGTGGCCCCATCTTCATCCTTCTCTCTCTCTCTCTCTCTCTCTCTCTCTCTCTATATATATATATATATATATATATATATATACATTTCTCCCTTTTGTATTCTTTGATTATATTATTCATGGGAAATGAGTTCCATTGTAAAGGTTAGGAAGATACATGGGAGTACCCAGATAAGTAGACTGAGTGGTCTGAGTGCTTCATTATAGCTAAACGTATTGTGGAGCAGAAGTCTATGGATGTTTGTTGGACAACTATGACAGTTTATAGGACAGGGAAGTCAGGCTGAGAAATAGTTTTAATGTGCTTATTGAACTGCTGCTCAAGTCATCTTTCTCTGAGTAAAAACAACTTTGCTTGTTTATCTGGTGCGTGTGTGTTCTTTACACACCTCACTTTGGTAGTATTATAAAACCTGGTATGTATTCTTCATCTCCAGAGGAAGAGCTTAATCTGTACTCCACCAACAAACACACACACGCAACACACGCAACATGCGTTTAAATGCACACAAACTCATTCACACAAATACAGCACATACACATAGGTAGGTACATACAAATACGTGTGCTATGTGTGTATGCATGTATGTGTGTGAGGGTATGTGTGTTATGATGTGTGTGCATGAATGTGGTCTGCGGGCATCCGTGTGTGTGTGAGCTTCTGTATGAGTGATGTTGCATACATGTGTATACCAGACAGGTGTGCATACTGCCTATCAGCAGCCTGACAGACTGGAACGTGTTTGCAGGGCTCCCTCTCATCTCACACTTAAACCCTCTTTGGTGCCTGAACAGTGACAGGGAATCACGACACGACGCTGACAGAAGCTGCAGACAGTAGCGCAGGCTGTGAGGAGAGCAAAGAGGGACACGCCTAGGCTAATTCACAAATAATCAACCGTTAGCAAAGAAGATCCGAAAATATGAGCAGGGTAAGGATTGTATCATTATGGGTCATTTTAAAGAGCGTGACATAGAAGGATCTTTTTTATAGATCGTTTCTGTAGGTTTTGGTTTGGTTGCTGCAGAAGGGGAATATTAAGATATATTGTATCAAGATAGACAAAAGGTTAGGTGAATAAATAAATTATTTTTTATTTTTTATTTTCTATTATTATACAACCTGGCATGCTCTCTTTGTTGTTTTCGCGCTGTCCGGCAGTGTACGGTCCCAAATTAAAGTCTCCGTATTAGTTTATGAAAGATTCAACATGCAGGTACAAATTTCCCAGAGTTCCTGTGTAGTGTATTTATTAAAAGCCTCAGTCAGGCCTCACAGCCATTTAGTGGACATGTCACAGGGCCCGGGAGTTAATTATTCATGGAGAACATTTTGAATGGAAGGCTTTTGCTGAAAGCTTGGCTTTTGCTGCAGACTTTTTTTTTTTGAGAGAGAGAGAGAGAGAGAGAGAGAGAGAGAGAGAGAGAGAGAGAGAGAGAGAGAGAGAGAGAGAGAGAGAGAGAGAGAAAGAGAGAGACTGGACTAGGAGGAAGAGGTGAAAATGACGTAGAGACAGACCGACAGAAAGAAAATTTGTTGGATAAAGAACAGAATATCCAAAGAGAGAGATGAGGTAATCTGATGAATTGTAAAATAAAGAAGAAACACTTTTTCTGCAGATCTCTACTAGCACACAAATACAATAGAGACACAAAAATACAACTAATACACAAAAACTAAAGGAATGGTTAAGAACAGCAAACCCATTGTTCTATTTTAATAGACAACAATAAGTAATACCACTATTATGTTGTGTTGTTGTTGTGTACTGTATATGAATGAAATACATTCTAAAACTTTGTCGGAAACGGTTCAAGCCCATTGACCCTTAACCTCTCTCTTCATTTATTTCCCTGCCTCCTCTCTTGGTGTTTCTTTTCTTCTTTCTCTCTCTCTCTCTCTCTCTCTCTCTCTCTCTCTCTCTCTCTCTCTCTCTCTCTCTCTCTCTCTCTCTATCTCTTTCTCTTCGTCTTTTTCTCTCTCTCTCTTTGTCTCTCCCTCTCTCTGTGAACTCACTCTCAACCTCTCTCCATCCAAATGGTTTTTTTTCTCGTTTTTGTTTCTCGTGATCTCACTCCCCCTCTCTTTGTCCTCTTCTTGCTCTTTGGTGGCCGGATGACGCTGTGATGAATATTTCAGTGGGAGCAGCATGGCTACACAGGCACCTCTGACACAGGCTCAGAGTTCAACTGGAGGCCGCTAGTGTAGGGCTGAGCACCGCATGTTGCATTTATACAACGCACCTGGTACCAGCGTATCTATTACACCCTTTATCTCTCTTTCTCTTGCTCGAGCTACCTCGATCTACCTCCCTCTCTCTCTCTCTCTCTCTTTCTCTTTCTTTCTCTCTCCTTCTCAATTTCAATTTCAATTCCAATTTCAACGGGCTTTATTGGCATGAAAGAACAATTGTTCATATTGCCAAAGCAACAGTGGAATTACAGATCACCTCTCTCTCTCTGTCTCTCTCTCTCTCTCTCCCTCTCTCTCTCTCTCTCTCTCTCTCTTTCTCTTTCATTCTCCCTTTCTCCGTGTCTATGTACTTCATCCTCTCACCTCTGAACTTGAACTTTGTCCAGTATGTTATCCAAAAGTGGAATTCAAAATGAGCAGTTGTCAGATTTCATGGTGTAAGTTTGTGAGTTTTTTTTTTTGTTGCATTTATACTTACACTTGTAAAACCCATTCAAAGGTTTGGTACAGCGAGTTTAACACCTGCCACCCCGTCTTGTTAAACCCATTCACAGGTTTCGTACAGCGAGTTTAACACCTGCCACCCCGTCTTGTTAAACCCATTCACAGGTTTGGTACAGCGAGTTTAACACCTGCCACAGTCTGGGTTGTTCCTCCCCAGTGACCCCTGTAGACTTTATATTAATGAGGCATGATGCCCCAAATGAACGCCATTTCAAACGCTGATTTATGAGAGGTCCGCTGTTAATTAAAACTCGTGTTGTAATGAAACTCGTTAGTCGGAAGGTGTGTGGTACAAAAACCAGACTTTAAACTCCTGATCTGAGATACTGTTACAGGAAACTAATAAAAAAAGCCATAGTACGCTATTTCGTTCCAAACCAAAGCTCCTCCAAACAACTTCACAGCCTACGTAATCCATTGCCTTGAGTTAGTACTAGGTCAATGACTTTGTCCTCCGTTCTTCTCTAGAAACACACATACCTGCCAATACTGGAAAACAACTGTTTCGCTAACAAGGAGTTGCTAAGTTTTGTAAGCGAAATGGTACGCTGTGTTCAGCTGATGTTGCTCAATAACGTAGTACACCTTAATAGTTTAACAAATTTTGCTCATTAACATAGTACACCTTAATAGTTTAACTAATCTTGCTCAATAACATAGTATGTCTGTACACCTAGTTTAACTTATCTTGGTCAATAACATAGTAAGTCTCTACACCTTAATAGTTTAACAGGAACTAAATGTGCCACGCTCATCTCTGTAGCTTACTGTGGGTTAGCTATTGCTAGCAGACGAATAGAGCAAACTCCATACGAGTGCTCTACCTGTTTTACCTGGTAGGGGTCATCGGTCATCTGGCTTTGGGGTTCACGGATCAGTTTAAAATAACAGTTTAACAAGAAGTTGGGTCTAAAACAGGAAGTTGCTAAAGTGGCGGTCATAGGGAAAACAAATAACCGTCAAGAACGTCAAAATAAAAAT
The DNA here is from genome assembly GCA_026901105.3 of Galaxias olidus. NCBI lineage: Eukaryota > Metazoa > Chordata > Actinopteri > Galaxiiformes > Galaxiidae > Galaxias > Galaxias olidus. The sequence goes on from JAPMUY010005888.1 coordinate 242,135, forward strand.
ATAATACTTAATAACAAATTTTTTTGTAACTTTATGTAAGCCCGTCCACTGACTGAATGCTGGTCCCTTTGCTTTGCTTGTTATGTCCTAGGAGTGGTGAGCGCTGACTTCCTGCCTGTCTGTGGGAGCCTGCTGATTGGCTGGTTGGATGTCCGACCCCGTGACCCTCAGGAGAACCTACTAGCCCTCCGGTCGACGTTTCTTTCAGCAGCCCGCTGACTGGCTGGTTGGATATATGACCCCGTGACCCTACGGTCGTGACCCTCTAGCCTCCGGTCGACGGGGGGTGGGGGGGGCGGGCCGGGGGGAGGGGGTGGCGCCTAGGCCGCGCGTCCGTCACACTGCCCCTGAGTGGCAGCCCACAGCGGGCGCGTGCCTGGCAGGACCCAGCCGTGCGTGGCACCTGGAGGAGGGGGTGGGGCGGGGGAGGGGGCCGTCGGCAGCGGGGGGGCGGGGGAGGAGGGGGGGGCACGGTGGCCATGTCCCGTCTGGGCCGGACCCTGGAGCGGATCTGCAAGGGCGTCCTGCTCCTCTGCCTCGTGCACTTCCTCATCATGATGATCCTCTACTTCGACGTGTACTCGCAGCGCTTCGACATCTTCAGCCGCTTCAACAACGGACGCAACGCCAGCGGCAACGGAGCGGGCGGCAGAGGGGGCGGGAGCGGCGCCGGACCCAGTGGGGGCACCGGCGGAGGAGGACACCATTTCCTCTACAACCTCTCCAGGCCCAACGCCACCTTCGCCGGTTACCTGGCGACGGCGGAGCGGCTGTTGCCGAGCACCAGGACGCAGGCCAACCACACCCCGGCCACGCCCAGACCCCTGGCCCCCTGTCCGGAGATTCCACCTGGCTTAGGTAAGCGCTCCTTACGCCCGCAGTCAAGCACAATAGGGTTTGTGGATACTACGGGAACACGTTACACGCTTGCTGGTCTGAAGCGTTGTTTTTCTCTGTATTTCTTTTTGTGTGAATGTGTTATATTTTTTTAGGCGAGAATAAGATTGAACAGTATTAAATGTGGCGTCAAGGCTGAATATGATGTTTGGGTTATAATATCCGTCATTGTGTTGTTTTCGAGATGTCAGCGTCGTATCAAAAGGGTAAGAGGGAGAAACAGAGGCGGCGTGGTGTTAATCTACAGGTGTGTTTCCTAGCAGAGCTCAGCTTTGGCGCCGTGAAGGACTTTTTTACTCGAAAGCATTAACACAAAGGATACTAGTGTAAAAAACCTTGACCTAGTCGACACGCATTGGATCCTCCTTCAGCCTGTTCCTGGCAATTAGACTCAAGGAAAGCAGAAAAGAAAAGGCCCCGTTTTTTTTGTTGAGTCGATGCAGACTCCAATTAGCAGGAGAAAACGTGTTGTTTCCATAACTCAGTCTGTGCCGGACGCCGTATGGATTTAACATCGTCGCCCTTTGATGTAATATTTCAATCACACTTAAACGAGTGCGAAGACCGTATACCATTTATAAAACACAAATACACACCAACTGAAAAATACTAACAGGGAGCACACACAAACAGGAAGAATACACACTCTCTCTCTTTTCCACAGCTCACACCTTATCACTTACACACACACACACACACACACACACACACACACACACACACACACACACACACACACATACACAAACTCTTTCACTTTACATAATCACATAAAGACCTTACAATCACATCCTAAACTAAACCACCGCTACACAACATTTTAGCAGCGCTGTGTGTGTGTCTCTCTGTGTGTGTGTCTGTCTCTCTCCTGTGCCATTTAACATTCTGAAACACATCCTTCATCAACAAGGAAGTCTCTCTCCCTTTCTAGTCTCTCTTTCAATCTTTCACTCTTTGTCACTCTCTCTCTCTTTTTCTCTCTCGCTTATTTATTATTTCTCTCTGTACTTTTTTCTCTCTCTTCTTTCTATGCTTCCCTCTCTCTCTCTCTTTGTCTTTCTTGCTTTTTGTTATTATGTTAAGTAGAAGAGTCGGTGTGTGTGTATGCGTGTGTCTGTGTGTGTGTGTGTGTGTGTGTGTGTGTGTGTGTGTGTGTCTGTAGGTGTATGTGATTTGATTTGTGACCCAGATCTTGCTAATGAATTTGGGGAGCCACAGCCCACACTACCCCTCCACCCCTCCATCCCTCTATCCCTTCATACCTCCATACCTCCATCCCTTCCCTCCACCTCCCCTCCATCCCTTCATACCTCCACACCTCCACCCCTCCATATCCCTCCATACCTCCATTCCTCCATCCCTCCTACCTCCATACCCCTCCATATCCCTCCATACCTCCATACTATCCCTACCCCTCCATCCCTCCACCCCTCCATACCTCCATACCACCCCTCACCCCTCTATCCCTTCATACCTCCATACCTCTATACCTCCATCCCTTCATACCTCCATACCTCCATACTACCCCTCCATCCCTTCATACATCCACACCTCCACCCCTCCATCCCTCTATCCCTCCATACCTCCATCCCTCCATCCCTCCATACTACCCCTCCATCCCTCTATCCCTCCATACCTCCATACTATCCCTCCATCCCTTCATACCTCCACCCCTCCATACCTCCATACCACCCCTCCACCCCTCTATCCCTCCATACCTCCATACTATCCCTCCATCCCTTCATACCTCCATACCTCCATACTACCCCTCCATCCCTTCATACCTCCACACCTCCATCCCTCCATTCCTCTATCCCTCCATTCCTCCATCCCTCCATACCTCCATCCCTTCATACCTCCATACCTCCACCTCCATCCCTCCATACCTCCTCCATCCCTCCATCCCTCCATACCTCCATACCTCCATCCCTCCATACCTCCATCCCTTCATACCTCCATACCTCCATACTACCCCTCCATCCCTCCATACCTCCATCCATCCAACACAACTGAACTTCAACACAGCATTAGCATTTTCACCTCACTTTCAACCTTTCTATATACCACCCCTCCATCCCTCCATACCTTACCTCCATTCTTTCTCTCTCTCTCTCTCTCTCTCTCTCTCTCTCTCTCTCTCTCTCTCTCTCTCTCTCTCTCTCTCTCTCTCTCTCTCTCTCTCTCTCTCTCTCTCTCTCTCTCTCTCTCTCTCTCTCGTGCGCGCTCATTGTCTTTTTTAGCTTTCTCTCAGTTCTCTCTTCCACACTTCTTTTTCTCTCTTTCTTCCTGGCAAGTCTGACGCTGAGTGTGCAGTACTTGTTCTGGAGTTGTTGAGTGGTGGTCTTCAAGCCTTGTCAGCACTTCACACACACACACACACACACACACACACACACACACACACACACACACACACACACAAACATAAACACACACACAAACATAAACACACACACAAACATAAACACACACACACACAAACATAAACACACACACAAACATAAACACACACACAAACATAAACACTCACACACACACACACACACACACACATAAACAACCACTGGAACATGCTTTGGCCTGCATTCATTTAGACACACACACACACACACACACACACACACACACACACACACACACACACACACACACACACACTCACACACACACACACACTCTTTTCTCCTCAGAGCTTGTCCTCTCAGAGCAGAGCTTAATAGAGTTATTCTAAGCCCATTTCAAGCCCTGGATTTACCAACATCCATATTACATACACAAACACACAAAAACACACACTCACTCATACACACACACACACACACACACACACACACACACACACACACACACACACACACACACACACACTAACACACACACATGCATATTAGTACTTGTGTATGTGATCACACACACACACACACACACCCACACACACACACACACACACACACACACACACAGTGATCCGTTGGAGAACAGGGGTTAGAGCTATCCTTGATGAGCTCCCATTATGTTTGTGCTAACGAGGGACGAATAGATCTGTTTATCTCAGCATCTTCCCCTCTGTTATTCCGAGGGAGAAAAACAAATGTGTTGCTCAGAGTAAATTTAAAGTTGTATTTAATGGAGCGGTGCACTTTAAAGCTAATAACAACCTCTACCAGATGTTTGTTCAGCCCACACTGTGATGTTGCGGAGATTCTTCTTGGAATTAAACAAAATATCCCGTTTAGGAGCAGCGTCTCTAAATATGGAGGAAGGACATTGCATCCTTCTGCCTTTGTGTCATCGGGTCCCTTAGTGACCTCTTAGTGACCTCTTAGTGACACGGCTTGACAAACAGCCAATCAGTGACAGGCACCCAGTGACAGCCAACCGATGGTAGCCACGCGGTGACAGACAGCCAACCGCTGACAGAAAGCCAATGACAGCTTGTGAGAGCCAACCAGCGACAGGCAGCCAACCACTGACAGCCAACCAGCGACAGGCAGCCAACCACTGAAAGCCAACCATTGACAGACAGCCAACCACTGAAAGCCAACCAGCGACAGGCAGCCAACCACTGACAGCCAACCATTGACAGACAGCTAGTGACAGCCAGCTATAGCGACACCCAATCACTGATGGCCAGCTTTTGAGAGCTAGCCAGCCAGCCAATGGCTGTGGGCACATACCCAACGGCAACCAGCCAATGAAAATCAGCAAGTAAGAGCCAGGAAGTGACAGCCAGCCAATCAGTGACAAACAACTGACAGCCAAGCGGAGACAAAACATCAGGAACAGAAAACAACATGATTCCCTATTATTCCTGGGGGGGAGGCGGTTGCCACTGAGCCACTTCATTCAGGCCACACCCAGTTTTGGGACCTCAACTTTGACCTTTTGACCTGTTGCAGTAGCAGTTGACTTCATGGTTGGCGTACTTGAGTGATGGATGTTTATGGATGTAAGATTCGTTTGATCGCTAATGTAGTTATTCTATTTGTATTTTAGCTATCCTATTTAAAGATTTACATATCAGTTTTTTGGGCTTCTGCTTTGGTCCTTTGATCTTGTTACTTAACCCGTAGCAGACTACCTGAAGTGACAGGGTTTCAAATCAAATATTGTTCTGTAAAAGCCCTTGATTAGGCAAAGAGCAGGTTAATTTAATGTCCCGTGTATAATGTGTGTTGTTATGTTTTTATTTAGCTGCTGTTAAATTCCGTTTGAAAATGGAATACTCTAATTAGTTTCTCCAGTGACCTATGTGTGTAAGATGCAATCTTGCAAGATTGGAATTGTTTAGAGAATCTTCCAATCAGACGATAATGTGGTTTAGGAGAGAAAATGAAAGTAATTAGGTGATTTTTGCTGTGCCTGCCTTGTCTTTTGCAGGTAGCTCTGTCTTAACCAGTTTTCTCTCTTTTCTTAACTTCACCCTTCTTCATCCAGCCATCTCTCTCTATCTCTCTCTCTCTCTCTCT
>JAPMUY010005888.1:252500-267500 GCA_026901105.3 Galaxias olidus
GAAATGCAATTGCCTGCTATTAATACATAATAGGCCTATCAATTTCTTTTCTGGAAATGGTATGGCTTGGTCTTTATTTGTCTTCATTCTCGAACATGACTCGTACCCTAACACTATGCGGTTTGCATCTCTGTAACATCCTCTGAACTAAAATAGATTAAACATTTACTGTAAAATAATAAATATGCAGCTCCTGCTGATGCTCTTCCGGGCGTAATGAGGCCTGATGATGAACAAATCCAACCCCTCGTCTTTAAACGGTGTCCCGTGGTTGCCTTTTTCCAAGGGGCATATTGTGTCTCTGATTGGTTGTTTTGGATTCTGTCATATCTCGCCTCTTCTCCAGATACATGTCAAAGAACTTCCCTGTTAAAATGGCCCCCAGTGTTTACTGGGGGACACTAAATCAATGAAACAGCTTCAGATGGCACTCTGCAAGATGGAAAACAACACGATTGTGTGTGCATGGGTAAGCCTTTGTGTTTGTGTGTGTGTGTGTGTGTGTGTGTGTGTGTGTGTGTGTGTGTGTGTGTGTGTGTGTGTGTGTGTGTGTGTGTGTGTGTGTGTGTGTGCATGTGCACATACGTGTGTATAGTATGAGATAGACAATCAGACTTGAGAAAATCGAGAATTACATGGGTGTGTGTGTGTGTGTTTGTTCGTGTGTGTGTGTGTGTGTGTGTGTGTGTGTGTGTGTGTGTGTGTGTGTGTGTGAGAGACAGAGATAGGGATGGGGAGAGTTCTTTCTGGACCTAGACAGCCATTAAGATGTGGTTAGCTTAACAAGATGAACAATAAGCCTATCCAGAATGATAAATGACCACACCCTGCCTTCATACTGTACACACACACACACACACACACACACACACACACACACACACACACACACACACACACACACACACACACACACACACACACACACACACAGATTCCTACTGTCATCCAGGCTACATTGTTGTTCTCTTTTTCTCCCTCATTTAATTTCCCCTTTCTCCTTCCCTTTTCTCTCTCTCTCTCTCCCTCTCTCTCTCTCTCTCTCTCTCTCTCTCTAGTCTCTCCTATATTTTCTCTATGTCCTGAGCAGTATACTTTGAAAAGATCAAAGGATATCCAACACCTAATTGGATAATCCTTGGACCTGTTTTGTATGCAGTGACCTAATTTGATACTGTAAACTGCAGCGTTATGGAATTAGTCAGCCTGTTGTCAGCAGATCCTTATAGAGAGATATAGCTTTGGTCTGGTCGTCAGTGCTCGTCAATGGTCAGGTGAAAGGATGTTCTAAGTTTAGAAAAAGGTGTAGGGCAGTCATTATATAAAGATTTATTTGGTCTTAGTTTCAGTTTCTTTCTGTTGACGTTTGATTTGATGTTTTTCTGAGCTGGTCAGATTACCCTGTCACGGAAAAGCCGCGGGCGCGGACAGTTGCGACGCGATAAATCCAACGCTTCCGTTGGCTCGCCTACGCTAACTGACAGCTCTCTGATTAGTGCTGACGGATGCTAATAAGGAAGACAGCCGTCACCGTGGTGACAGGTGGGAAAAGTGATTTTCCTCGAGTCAAAACAAACGCTCGAGCTACACCCACGTGATGACACGCTAAAGAGCCCCTCACGCTAAATGTTATCAGACAAGTCATAGGGAGTTTTAGTGCCTGTGTAAACTATTCATTTCAAAGCAGTGGAAGATTTTGAATTCATTGTTCAACTTTAGGATATGATTTATACGTCAAAGCACTAATAGTAATAATAATTATTGATTGAAATAATTAAACCAATAACTATGTCTAAACAAATAAAATGTTCTTGAAAGGTTGTCTATCTTGAAAAATACTGTTTATTGTTTTGTATTGTATCTTTATAGTTTTCAATATGCATATTCCAGTCATACAACAAAAGCCTAAACGATACGAACGGTACTTTCGAGTATTATTCTATTACGATTTATGATTTATAATTTTTCCATGCAAGCTACTAATATAGAACTTCATATTGGCAGCAGGCGTGAACATAACATGCAGTTTCTATGACCTGGGTTGAAAGCTCTGGTTGGGTTATCTCGGTGGGGCGGGGTTTGTACTCTCCATGACCCGTTACCGTGGCAATCCCGACCCCTTCCCCTGTGTAACCATGCCGACAAGGCTTTACATTTTCCACACGGTGATGTCATGTCCTGCCCCTTAAGCTTTACGTCATGTTTCCCTTCACTTCCAGGCCGTACCGCTCCAGGACATGAATAGTTAAACCATTATCAGCCCCCTGGCAATACAACCATTTTCCATTGCAATTAAATCATGCATGGCAGGCCAGTGTCTCCCAGGGCATTAGCAGACAAACGCCTCCGGACCGTTATGTCAACCGGATTATCATACTGAGGGATTTAATGTCCTGGATTATTTTGAGGCTAACAGGATTACTAATGACCTATTGGACCTGTGCTAATAAAGCGTCGCAGAGTACGAGAGGGCTGATCCAGGACCAGTTTGACCAGGGCCTGATTAGATACATATCAAACCTCAGTGCAGATCCAGGACCAGTTTGACCAGGGCCTGGTTATATACATATCAAACCTCTCAGTGCAGATCCAGGACCAGTTTGACCACGGCCTGTATTTATACATATCAAACCTCTCAGTGCACGAGTGCTGATCTAGCACCAGTGGTAACAGGGCCTGGATATAGGTATCAAACCTAGCACCAGTGGTAACAGGGCCTGGGTATATATGTAACAAACTTTTCAGTGCTGATCTAGGACCAGTGGTAACGTGGCCTGGATATAGGTATCAAACCTATCGGAGTAGAAGGGCTGATCAAGGACCTTGTCGTAAAAGAAGGAAAGATATCAATGTGGATCAACGCTTGAATTCTGAAACACACAAAATGAACACTGGGCCCAGAATCTACCTAAAAGGGTTACAAGGGCTAAGGTGTTTGTTTACCGGTTGACCTTGCAGTGTGTGTGTGTGTGTGTGTGTGTGTGTGTGTGTGTGTGTCACACTTTAAGTCTTCCCCTCCAGGGACCAGTCATGTGTCACACTCTCAGTCTTCCCCAGCCGGAGACCTTGTCTTCACCCCCCGAGTGCTTCCCCTGTAATCACACGTGTGTCACAGCCGAGGTCGTGCCGCGGAGTGTCTGACAGCTAGCAGAGAATCTCCAGACGGACTCTCCCTGTCGCCAGAGGCGCCGCAAAGGAAGGAAAGAAGACAAGAGTGTGGAAAAGAGGAGAGGATGACAGCAGGATGGGAAGGGAGGAGCGGGGGGGAAGAAATTGGAAGAAGGGAATAATGGACAGAGGAGGCAGAAGAGGGAAGGAAAGACTTGCTAGAGGAGGAAGAGTGATGGGAAGAGAAGCGTTTAAAGGGACGGGAAGGTGGGAGGAAGAGGGACGGGAAGGTGGGAGGAAGAGGGACGGGAAGGGGGAGTTGATGGACAGCAAAACATTAACAGGAAAAAGGTTTCAAATGAGGTGTAGGAAGATAAAGAGAAAGTTAACAAGAGAAAGAAAGGGGGCAAACGAATAGACGGGGAAGTAGGTTTTAAATGACTGAAAGTGGAGGGGAGGGGAGGGGGAGGTCCAGTCCTTGATGTGAGTGATGAGTGTTTATCCCCGGCAGGGAGAAGGCGGCATTTAGAAGGTCAGAGGAAGAGAGCTGAGCTGGCAACACAAGGCACTGCTGATGCTGCTATTGCTACTACTGCTGCTACTGCTACAGCTGCTGCTGCTACTGCTATTGCTAATGCTAGTGCTGCTATTGCTGCTGCTACTGTAAATGGTAGCTCTGCTGCTGCTGCTGCTGTGCTGCTACTGCTGCTGCTGCTATTGCTAATGCTGGTGCTGCTGCTGCTACTGCATCTGCTGTTACTGTAGTTGCTGCTACTGCTGCTGCTACTGTTAATGCTAGCTCTGCTACTGCTGCTGCTACTCCATCTGCTGCTACTGTTGCTGCTGCTACTGCTAATTGCTGCTGCTGCTGCTATTGTTACTGCTAGTGCTGCTACTGCTACTGCTGCTACTGCTATTGCTACTGCTGTTGCTACTACTGCTAATTGCTGCTGCTACTGTTAATGCTAGTGCTGCTACTGCTACTGCATCTGCTGTTACTGCTGCTGCTGCTACTGCTTGGACTTAGCCCGACTATTCACACTGTTGTTACTGGTCTGTCTCACACTTCCTGTGGCTATCAAACTGCAGTCGTGCCAAGGCAAAGCCATGTGTTTTCTAACAAGGTCGTAAAGAATAGTACTGACTTCTGTAACGCAGGCAAATTGACCGAAAATATACCCGCTACACAACTCTCTATATATTTATTTTATTCTTTAATGATGCAATCAGGTTTGGGGAAGACAATAACAACTCTCTGGGGGGGTTTACAAAAATGCTCTTACTACGGATTCGTGGTTTTCTATAATTATAGCAGTGTAACACATGGCAGTAACCGAACACATTATGGCACACTACGAGAGATATTGAAGACACTGTATGAGGCCCAAAGGAAGAAAACAGTCCCTATAGTTAATTGGGAATCAACTAAAGGAAATACATTGTATACAGCTAATAGACATATTAATTTGTGGTATACCTTTATCTTTTTATGCTCAGTGGGTAGCAGTGTTGCCTCACAGCAAGAAGGTCCTGGGTTCAATCCCCACGTGACCCAAGGGTCTTTCTGTGTGGAGTTTGTGTGTTCTCCCTGTGTTTGCGTGGGTTTCCTCTGGGTACTCCAGTTTCCTCCCACAGTCCAAAAACATGCAGGTTAATTGATAACTCTAAATTGTCCGTAGGTGTGAATGTGAGTGTGAGTTGTTGTCTGTCCCTATGTGTTGGCCCTGTGATAGACTGGCGACCTGTCCAGGGTGTACCCCGCCTCTCACCCTGTGTCGGCTGGGATAGGCTCCAGCTCCCCCGCGACCCTGCATAGGATAAGCAGTATAGCTAATGGATGGATGGGTTTTAATAAAGGCATTTGGTCACCCATTAACATTATATTGATTCAAAGTTTATTAAATAGGAATAATAGTTTTATAACATATTGTGCTACTGATTTCGTTAATTTGTTGAGATGCCTTAGTGTCTTGATGTTACAGTGTGTAATACACACCATAGCACACTCAAAGTTGACTAATGTGGAAGGTAAAAAATATGTCATTGTCAATATTAGATCTTGACTCTTTCCATTGGTAATTTTCTGTAGCGACTCCAAAGATAGCTCTTTTTTTTACCAGGGAGCTTTTCTTACACAAGGAATGAAGGAAACCTGACGTCAGGATCTCCAAGGGATTGAAACATTGATCTGTACAATAAACTGCTTTGGGAGTCTGCCTGCAGTGAGCAGCCTCAGTTCACCAGGGAGATCTTACATAAGGCATCACGCAGGGGAGAAGCAACTCTGTCTCTCTCTCTCTCTCTCTCTCTCTCTCTCTCTCTCTCTCTCTCTCTCTCTCTCTCTCTCTCTCTCTCTCTCTGTGCAGTGCTTTGTAAACGCTGAAAAACACCATTTCACCCTTTGTGCTTTCATAGATCGGCTTTCTCGGAGCTGAACCCCTGGAGACCACATGCGTCAACCTGTCTGACTGACACAAGAGACCTGCATGTATACCTAGCCTGAGTGTGCTTGATGGAGAGAGAGAGAGAGAGAGAGAGAGAGAGAGAGAGAGAGAGAGAGAGAGAGAGGTTAGAGCAGGAAACGTGGACACAGAAAATAATTGTGCGTGTGTGTGTGTGTGTGTGTGTGTGTGAGTGAAAGAGTGTGTTAACAAATTAGTGTTTGCGTGAGAGTGACCTTGTTCTGGTGTGTTTGTCTCCTCCCTCAAAACATTATCTGGTCCCAATTGCAGTGTTCCGTAAAGGGTTGGTCCACGTCTGGACGCCCCGGGGTGGCAAAACAAGCGCTCCCTGGGAGAGGAAATCCATGTCCGGCTGGCCTCTGAACTAGCCCCACCACTGCTGCCGAGCCTGTTTGATACGGAGGCCAGGACACATTGAACCAAGGAGCTTCTCGCTCGGGTTGTTCCTGTTGATAACCATGTTCTTTTGGGAGGTTTCTATATTCTAAAAGGTTAAAGAAAAGCTAGGCCTATGAAAAGAAAAGTCATGCCATAGAGAGTTTTTCTAAAGGTAAAGGTTGTAATCAAATGTAGGTGTTGTGTGCCTTTCAAAGTCAGAAAATGAACAGTGTCTGAGTGGTGGCTGTAGACAGACAGACAGGCAGGCAGGCAGGCAGGCAGGCAGGCAGGCAGGCAGGCAGACAGGCAGGCAGGCAGGCAGGCAGGCAGGCAGGCAGGCAGGCAGGCAGGCAGACAGACAGACAGACAGACAGACAGAAGTCGTTCCACTAGTATTTTATATTTAGCGAAGCCATCTCTCCAAATGGAGTTCTACTTCACAATCTCAGCATGTCTAGTAGCTGTCAGCTATCTAAGCTAACGAGCTGCTGTAGCTTCCTTCTGTTGTTCGCATAGCCCTGTCCTACCACAGACCTGGTGGTATTGTATATTGGCTAGTCTTCAGGCTGATATTTGTCCACTGAAGTCGATTCACTTCTTTTTATTGGTAAATAAAACAAGTTTGAGTTTTATCACATAATCGATTAGTTTAACAACGTGGTTGTGTTGTAGGCTGACTTGAAATGTATGAACTGTTCAAACTGCCCATTCGTTCAAACATCAAGCCGGGTTTCTAGTTGTCTCACTTCTGATCAACCTGTCACACACATTCTAAATGGTCTATTTAGGTACTCAGTATTGCTATTGCTACCCTGGAATTATGTATAATGTATTGGCTTTTATTCGTATCCTATTGTTTATAGATAGCTAGCAGTGATGCTATGGAATAAGAATGTGTCTGAGAGCGAGGAACAACGGCAGCCATAACTAGTCTGTCGTCAAAGCAACCATAGAATGTAGCTTTACAAAATAGAATAGAATAGAATCCTCTCCTTGTCTGTCCTGGATAGGACTTCCAAAATGGTATGGAACACTGCTTATGAAATATCAAATCCCCTCTCAAACCAGCCTATTAGATAATCCCAAATTTCCCAGAAAATAATGATTTGGTTCTCTGTACTGGCTGTGGTAGCATGAACAAACCAGCCGTATTAAAACTGCCCCCCTCAAGTTGTCCACCTCTTCAACTGCCAAATGTCCGCCCTGGCACCCTGCGACCGTGGCCCTGCTCTTTCATGGCCATGCTAATCCATTGTAATCTGCTGATGGTTTCTGGTGGATAATTATCTGACAGTTGTTTGACAGTTGCCTTGTGACATGTGGAACGTTGTTTTAATTTGAAATTAGTCTTTAATAGGCTTGGCAGATGGCGTCGGCGTTCCTGAGCGTTGTTTTCCTTAAGCGGCAGGAGCATCGTTTGACAATGACGGGAAACATAGCAGGGGTTTCAAAGTACTGATGTGATGAGCATGTAAAAGCTTTTAAAAACACATGTAACTCCTTATTTGCTTCGAAACCTCTGGGTAACCAAGCAATTGCTTAGCTAAAATTTTTCTGTATGCAAGTCAATGAGAGTAGTTTGTAGAATCATAAGGCCAAGACAGACATATGCTACTGCACCTCTTTAACGTATGAATTTTCAATGCATTTGCATGTATGTTGGAAAGTACTGCATGTTCCTAAAAGGTCACATGGACCATGAAAACATACAATAAATGACGAGATGATGGCTGCTTGCAAATACAGTTCTTAATGTTCCATGTTTGAAATATAATAACAATGAAAGATAAAGATAGCATGTCTTTGGTAACATCATAAATCATAAATAAAATCGTAAAGCTTTACTTACAAGCGATTACGAATAAGTGATTGAATTTAAATATAACATATCTACTGTGTGTGTGTGTGTGTGTGTGTGTGTGTGTGTGTTAGTGTGTGTTAGTGTGTGTGTGTGTGTGTGTGTGTTTGCGTGTGTGTAGCTGTAGTTGTTCCCAGTAGCTTGGTTTTTGCTTGCCTGGTCTCTGCAGCCTTCTCTGTAATCTCCTTGGGTAGTATGGATTACCACGGCACCTGCATATAGGTCAGCTCGCTGTGCTGTAGACCATTTCCCCCCTGATCGCAGCAGCAGCAGCAGCAGTAACAGCAGTAGCAGCGTCAGAAGCTACATCATGCTCACAGGCTCACTGCAGAAACGCCAGCCGCTTCTTACTGCTTTTGTTGCCATAGCGAGCGGAGCACACAGAGACATGTGTTTTAGTAACAATATCTGTAGCAGCTACACTTCTTAAACAGCTGATAACTGTTTATATTCTTTACTGGAAAATACTATATTTTTAGACAGTTTTTTTTAATCATTTATAAATACTGTAGCAACTTGGTCTCTCATCCTGTAAACATTCATGATCTGCAAGGTCATCATTTCCCTTTGAGGAGGAGTTGGGGGACTGTACAATGACACTTTATAACGGTGGCAACAAATGAAACGGTATATTGCACTGGCACTCAGTCCAAAACAAGCTGTCTTTGAATCCTGGCGTGGCTTAAATGTCAGGCAGAGAGTCTGTAGGCTGCAGTGGAGTGAATAGCACATACAGACATGCACCCTGGCTACAGTCTGTAGACCACAGTGGAGTGAATAGCACATACAGACATACACCCTGGCTACAGTCTGTAGACCACAGTGGAGTGAAACACATACAGACAGGCACCCTGGCTACAGTCTGTGGATCACAGTGCAGTGAATAGCACATATAGTATAGGCAGACACCCTAGAAAGAGTCTGTAGACTACAGTAGAGTGAAACACATACAGACAGACACCCTGATAGAGTCTGTAGGCTACAGTGGAGTGAATCACATACAGACAGACACCCTGATAGAGTCTGTAGACTACAGTGGAGTGAAGCACATACAGACAGACACCCTGATAGAGTCTGTAGACTACAGTGGAGTGAATCACATACAGACAGACACCCTGATAGAGTCTGTAGGCTACAGTAGAGTGAAACACATACAGACAGACACCCTGATGGAGTCTGTAGGCTACAGTAAAGTGAAACACATACAGACAGGCACCCTGGCTATAGTCTGTAGACTACAGTGGAGTGAAGCACATACAGACAAGAAACCCTGGCTATAGTCTGTAGACTACAGTGCAGTGAATAACACATAGAGGCAGACACCCTAGAAAGAGTCTGTAGGCTACAGTGCAGTGAATAACACATAGAGGCAGACACCCTAGAAAGAGTCTGTAGGCTACAGTGCAGTGAATAACACATAGAGGCAGACACCCTAGAAAGAGTCTGTAGGCTACAGTGCAGTGGATAACACATAGAAGCAGACACCCTAGAAAGAGTCTGTAGGCTACAGTGCAGTGGATAACACATAGAGGCAGACACCCTAGAAAGAGTCTGTAGGCTACAGTGCAGTGGATAACACATAGAGGCAGACACCCTAGAAAGAGTCTGTAGGCTACAGTGCAGTGAATAACACATAGAGACAAGGCTAGGCTAGGGTGGCCATCAGTCCAATCATACATTCATGTTTTGAAAGTAAAGTGCAAAATGTCATCAATGGAGGTTATTTTTTATATATTTATTGTATTACATGCTGTTGTTGCTTTTAAAGTTCTAGGTTATTACAATGCAATTTCATAAAGATTACTCTTTAGAATATTAATACAAAGGTTGAGGCTTATCTCTCTCCCAATATTGTATTTAATCTTGTTTTATAATTGTTAGGTACACTAATTGTCTTAGTACTAATTAAGTAACAAACCAGATCTTGAAAATGGCATCGATTCACTAAGTGTTTTAATTATCCCATATGTTTACCTTGTCTATTTTAATTACCAATCTAAAAAAAAACAAACACCACACACTTCTTATTGTGGTGAATCTTTGTTTGCTCTATACCACCTTTTGTCCCCTTTGCCTCAGTCATATTGTGAATGTAATCTCGCTGGTTTGAAACCGACCCAGTATCATTGGCCGGGTGTCAATTGGGTTTGGGTCCGTTTCCAAAGGTCCATTTTGATTGCCTGCAGTCAAGCTATTTCGTAGACCAGGCCTTCTGTTGTGGACTGGAGGGGGTACAGGAAAGGGGATTGGGGAGATCGCAGCTGAACAGTTTGGAATAGGGATTGAGGAAGGAAGAGGGGAGGAGAGGAGAGAAGGACGTACGAGGAGAGGAAGAGCAGTAATGAAATAGAGAAAGAGAGAGAGAGAGAGAGAGAGAGAGAGAGAGAGAGAGAGAGAGAGAGAGAGAGAGAGAGAGAGAGAGAGAAACATGAGCTGGAGGGAGAAAGAAACGAGAGGCAAAATGAACTGCTCTGCTCTGATTAGGACGAGAAAGCTACAGGGCCGTTTGGGTTTGGAACTCGGCCCAGAGAGGAAGCCAAACCTTCTGTTTCCCTTGTTGGGTTTGGAATTGATCCACTGAGAGAGACTGGAGCCTTCTGTCCCCTAGTTACAGAGAGAGAACACCTTGAGGAGCATCCCATCCTTTTTGGATGGGATTTACACTGCCCCTGCCATAGAGACAGAACCCTAGAGGCGATGTGTGATGCAACAGAGCTACATCATAGATTATCCTAGAATGTCCACATTTGGTAGCCATCTTACTTAGGTATTGTTTTAAACCGGTTCTTCTTTTCTTTTTTTTCACTTAGTATGTCTTTATTCATACAGGGTTGACTGAGTGAGACTACGTCTCTTTTGCAGCAGTGCCCTGTTTACGATGTAATGTTGTTACACAATGCTCCAAAGCACGCTTGACTGTTAAAAAAAACAATGTCTAACAAATATTTTTTGATTCAACAATAACGTACAGACCTGAAACACTCTGTGTGTGCTGGGTTGGGTATTAAGGACCACTTCAAAAATATAACGTAGGGAAAAACGTTAACGTGTGCAAACCCTGCCACTGGTCAAGATGTCTTTCATTGGCTGTGTACATTTAAATGACTATGACTGAAGCTATGAACTGAATCTATGTATTCATTCATTTATATATTTACTTATTCATTAATTTTGTTGTTTGTTTGTTTATTTACAGATAATTAAAAGTAGAGCACAGTAATACATGTTGAGATCCGTTTTGTTTCCTAGGAACTGAGCTGGTGATTCAAACTTTGTCAAAACGATTCCTCTCTTGGTATTAATTAGTTTTTTTGCTGCCAGCCATGGTATCTTGTGAAGAAAAGCTGTGACACACCAGGCTATATACCCTAATGTCATTCTCTATTTGGCTCAGGATCTTCATGGTAATTACCAAACTCTTTTTTTGACAGGGAGAAAATAACAGAAAAATTTGAAAACTGTATTTTTTTTCTTGACTGGTGGTGATAGTAGGATTTTGAAATCATTTTAAAAATGTATGATAAGAATAAAATAGCTCATCGAATTGAAGCCGTTTCTAAATACAATATGGCGACGTTAATATCTGCCTTTGGGTGTGAATATTCACCCAGAGAGCCTGCTGTTGTACAAAGAAACCAATGCTGCTCGAGCTAGCAGAGAGATCGAAGAGCCACAAATCTACAGTAACTTTCACAGATAGCACCGAGGCATCAAAGTGACGAAGAGGTGCAAGCTCTGGGTTTCACACTCAGGTTAGTGAGTCAGAAATGAGGCAAAGTGTAATGTGGAAATTATCAAACACACCTCCCAAAAAGTAAGACCATGTTTTTGTTACAATATAAACATTTTGTTTTATTTGTGCTTCTTAAGACATTGTTGAAGAAAATGCTGTGATTTTCATGAATTATTGATGGATTCATGTTTGGTTGATTAATTGTCTGCTTGATACATGCATTCATTGTTTCATTCATTATTTTAGCTGTTCACTTGTGAGGCTTCATAGCTTTATCTCCTGTCCTTTCACTAGGTTCTCTCCATGTTATGAGACTTGACTTTGACACATAGTGTCCACTGTCCATGCTATTGTCCTGCAGTGTCCAGTGTCCATGCTATTGTCCCATAGTGTCCACTGTCCATGCTATTGTCCCATAGTATTCACTGTCCATGGTACTGTCCCATAGTGTCCACTGTCCATGCTATTGTCCTGCAGTGTCCACTTTCCATGCTATTGTCCTGCAGTGTCCACTGTCCATGCTATTGTCCCTAGCCTTTAGCTGAGGCCTGTTGTCACCATGACAATGTCTTTGAAACCACTCAGAGAAAACGGGCCAATTTCATACTGGTCTGCCTTGGAGTCATCGAAAGAGATGGAGAGATGGAGAGACTGGCAAGGGAGAAGATGAGATATATGAGTGAGAGAGAGAGAGAGAGAGAGAGAGAGAGAGAGAGAGAGAGAGAGAGAGAGAGAGAGAGAGAGAGAGAGAGAGAGAGAGAGAGAGAGAGAGAGAGAGAGAGAGAGAGAGAGAGAGAAGGAAAAAGGCTGTAAGGTGGAGAGAAGGACATATTAAAATAGAAGTGGGGGGTAGAAGTCCTTGACGGGCTAAAAAAATTGTGGAAAACTATTCAGTGGGAAGAGAGAGAGAGAAAGAGAGAGAGCGAGAGAGAGAGAGAGAGAGAAAGCGAGAGGGTGAGAAAGAGCGAGAGAGAGAGAGAGAGAGAGACCAGAATGTATAGATGACCAGAGCAAAGTGTCCACGGCAGGTGAGACATCAGTGAAGGAGGCCTTTGAGATCATCCATTCATTCTCCCTCTCTCTCTCTCTCTCTCTCTCTCTCTCTCTCTCTCTCTTCTGTATCCCTCCATCCTTCTCCATTTGCTCTCCATCTCCGTCAGCGAGGATCAGACAGCAAATGTCGCACTGCTGGTGTATCAATCTGCGATGCCTATCAGGAAATCTGGGGCATGCAAATGCACGGCTTTATGCTGATATAAGCAGCGTCTGAGCTTTCAATTTGCAAAGGCTTTGCAGACGGGCGATATTACAGTCCTATATCCCAGGCCTTTTAAGGAACCGTCTAGACTATACTGTGCAAGCGGCATTTTTTGGATTAAAGTAGTTTCACCGAGAATGGCATTTGTTTGACTGTCTATCATTGTGTATTAATAGATATGTTTCACTGTCTTTATTATTGCAAGTGCTGCAGTGATTTATGAATCCCCCTTTTCAATCAGACAATGATAAATTAGCCCCACATTTTTATAATGGTTCTTTTTTTTTCTCATAAATTTCTTTTTTTACAGTAAACTGTCACTGTTTTCATTACTTGGGGGTATCTCTCCGGCAATTCAACTCTTGCACGATTCATATTGGCATAGGCAATGCCTTGTTAATTAATTTGTTTTATGAAGAAAAGATTGAATTTTAATAATGTTCTCTTAGATTTAGTCTATCCACTTTTCGGTGTTATATTTCTTAGAGAAGACAACGATTGCCAACTCAAGTTTTCAGTTTTGCCACTGAATAAAAATTAATTAGTATCCAGTCACAATGTTAACTGTCTGTTTGTCCAGTTAGTTTCACATCCATTTGGGCTGTTTATGAGTAACTATGTTTTCCCTTTTAGCTACAATGCTAACCGTTTGACTGGAAACCTATGAGGGCTAGCTTAACATGAGTGTTCTTGAGGAAGTACTCATTTGCGCTAAGCTATCGCTCATAGCTTTCCAGTCAATTGGTTAGCATTGCTGCTAAAAGGGAACAAAAATAATTACTCAATAACAGCCCAAAATGAATGTAAAACTATCTGGAAGAGTTGAGGCAACTCCAGCAGACATGGAAATAAGGTTAAATATCCTTTAACCTTAACCTTTAGCCTTTGCTTAATAGCCTGTCTAGCCTTAGCGTATTAATATTATACAGTAATGTAACTAGCCATATCTTATCAGCTTTACTATCATTTGCTTAATAGCCTTTTGTCGCCTTAGCGTTTTAGCTTAAATAGCCTTAACCTCTTAACATTGCTAGCCCTACTAACTTCACCCTACTGAGTTTGCCATTGGCCTCCCACTGTTTGATATTTTTTTTTTTTTTATATTTCAAATATTATTTTTATATGTTGAAGCCTTTTAGTAGCCAGGCAAAGCACTTTATGTCCTTTGAGAGTTGTCAGACATCCATCCATCCATCCATCCATTAACTTTACCGCTTATCCTGTAGAGGGTCACGGGGGGGCTGGTCCTATTACACCCTGGACAGGTCGCCAGTCTATCTATTGTCAGACATCCTCTTAGCTAATTATCTCTGTTGATATTCTCTGTAATTGAACAATTGTCCAAGCAATAATTGGAATCTATTTAATTTTTTTGTGACCAATGTGGAGTGATTTCAGTTAGTTTGCTGATATTTCGGGTGTGTGTTTGTGTGTGTGTGTGCGCGTGTGTGTGTGTGTGTGTGTGCGTGTGTGTGTGTGCGTGTGCATGCGTGTGTGCATGTGTGTGTGTGCTGTGTATGCAGATAAAATGCAGGGCTGTTTTTGACAGCCAGTTAAAATAGGAAGTATCAGCGACTATTGTGTTAGGCAGATGTACTGGGGAATCCGGAGGTCACATGTAGATTGGGTCACACATTCTCTATCTTTCTTTCTCTCTCTTTCTCTCTTCTTCTCTCTCTTTCTCTCTCTCTCTCTCCCCTCTGTCTCTCTTTCTTTCCTCTTCTCTCTATCTTTCTCTCTCTATTTCTCCCTCTGCTTCTCTTTCTGTATGTTTCCCTTCCCCCCTCTCTCTCTCTCTCTCTCTCTCTCTCTCTCTCTCTCTCTCTCTCTCTCTCTCTCTCTCTCTCTCTCTCTCTCTCTCTCTATATATATATATATACATATATACATATATCTACTCCTCTTTTTCTTTCTCTCAATGTATTTCTTGCTCTCTTCTTCTCTCTTTCATGCTGCTGCAGGCTCTCTCACTCCCTCTTTCTCCGTTTTCATCGTCCTTTGTTTTGTTATTTTTAATTATTTTCTCTCCATAGATTTTTATATCCCCCCCCCCCCCCTTCTCTACCACCTCTCGTTCTTGAATTTTATTCTCCATCTCTTCTCTCAGTCTCCATTTCGGTGCCTCTCATTCTCATTTTCTGTCTCTCGTTTCTCTAGACTGTCCCAATTCTCTGTCTCACTCTCTTAATCTCCCTCTCCCCCT